>JAGFNQ010001609.1:0-281706 GCA_024364735.1 Boesenbergia rotunda
TTTCGCAAAACAATTATATGATTATGTCGAACACTAACCGGCTCTGATACCACTGTTGGGACCGGGTGCATATTGACATGGATGCGAGTTCGTAATTTTAAAATTTATTACGTGCAGCGGAATATTTAGCATAAATAATTTTCTAAATTATTTAACCACATATCTAAGCATGCAACCTTATATTGTGTAGACATGATCATATATTAAAATTTTGCAAAAAGTAAACTAATTTACTTAATACCTCGCGTAACTCGAAGGAAGGGACGAGATCCAACCGTAAGCGTCCCTTGGAAGTTCTGCCTCTATTCGCGTCCACGTCGAGTTTTCTTCGGGATGACTTCGCAAAGCCACGAGTTTCGTGCTGACAAGAACTACTAGATTCTCCAAAGGCACGACAAGAATACCAAGAGAGAGATGGGAAGACTAACCACCAAACAAAGAACGGAATCAAGATTCCGGGAGGAAGGAAGGAGTTGCGCCCGCTTCTTCTTCTTCTTCGGCAGCTGCTTGGTGGATGAAGCTCACGGCAACAAAGGGGTCCTCCTTTTAGGGCCGGCGGCACTAGAGGAGGGAGAGGGAGAGGGAGAGAAGGAGAGAGAGAGAGGGCTTATTTCTAGATCTCTTAGATAGATTGATCTCCAAGCCTTGCCTTGGTTTCCTTTATATAGTAGCCTCTCAATCGCCAAGTCTCCTTTTTATGGAATAAATTTTTATAAGAAATTTATCATATAAATTTTTCTATGAATTATTCCATCATGCCAAGTTTTTATTTAATTTATAATAAAAACAACCATGTCTCCCTTTTTATTATGGAATAAATTTTCACAAGAAATTTATTTTATAAATTTTTCTTATGATGGAAAAATGAATTCATAATTGATTTTTTAAAATAAAATAAATTATTCAAAGATTATTTTAATTTCCATGAAAATAATAAACCAAACTTCGGTTTATAAAAATTTATATATATTATCCATAATTTTATAAAACAAATCACGTTCGGTTTATTTTATAATTTGAACCAAACAATTTGGTTCTCCCCTTTTAATGTGGCCGGCCAAATAAAGAGGGTGGGGACCCTCTTTGGCCGGCCAAACCCAAGCCTATACCATACGAATTAACTCATTTAATTCGTCCAATAAGTCTTCAAATGACTTAGCCATTTTATGCTTCCGATGCGTCTCTGAAAAATTCAGATTCGACTAATCTCTCTTGATCGGAAAATCCAATTTTCAACTCGTTTTAAATCCCTCGGATTACTCGTAGTGCGTGTGACTAAATAGGCTTTCGATTTATGGTGGCCGTCTATAATTAACCAATTATAGAACGATCATGAGTGGCACTTAGTAGTACATCATGATCCCCAATTAATCGAATGATCAACGGTTGACCTCAGAAATTATTCTGAAACCTTTCAGCAGCTATAATGAATCGTACCCCATTCCCTTCACCATCTTATACCCACTTGGTTCAGGACACGGTCTATGTGTCCCAGTCCCCACTAGGCTGACTACGTCACACCTAGCCCATGCAATGTTTTTCTCGTCCTACGGATTCTAGTTACTCTCATGTTTCCGAGAGATTCATACTCTGAACATGTGATGCTCTGGCCAGAGACTTCGAGTAACAATCCGACGATAGGCCTTGGGTATACATCTCCTCGCAAGGAGTGGTGAATCCTTTGTAGGTTGTTCAAACATCTTCGGGCACTTCGGCTTATACCCAACCATCCTGGGTCCACACCTCCTTAGAGATGCTTGCTTAAGATGTCAAAGTATAAGTCTCCATGACCAAGATGACTTGAACACCGCAAGTCAAAGGAACATCGCACTTAAGCTACAGTAAGAACTTCATTGACATATCTATATGTAGATTCCCATATGAAGTTTTACAGCCAGTCACTCCAATGAACTAGTTCACTTAAGTAGCATTCATGTTTATCTCCGGACATCCCAATGTCTCCAGCCAGTGAGAATCAGCTGATTAGAGAACAACCCATGCTAGTCTCAACAGAATTGATAGTGTCCGTATTTATCAATTCATCGACTAGGGACATTTTCAATACTTCACAATTGCACATGTAGAGATAATCACTAGTTGTGAATTCATCACAAATTCTCTCATGCTGTGAATTGTATTGCGGGCATTCAGTAAATGAGTTTAAGATCGTAATCAAATACACAAACATGTATACTCAAATAGTGAATATTGATTTATTAAAATAAATGATTACATTCATAAGGCGATTGCCTTAGGACACTTCTCTCACATTACTAACAGTGCTTTGATCACTGAACACTACTTGAATAGTATAAAGGCTACACGTGTGCAACAACAACAGGCATCAGCCCAGAAGTCCCAAGGAAATCCTCAAAACCAACAAAATTGGAAAGAAATTCAGGCAAGAGGAAGCAGTGGGACCAGAAGTCTTCTGAGGACAATAAAGGGGGCTCGTCAAGCAAGCAGCTCAAGTATTCCCCTTGCCCAAAATGTGGAAAGATGCATCCCAGAGTATGTGGTCAGGGCATGAGTGGATGCCATATTTGCGGAGCAGAAGGACATATGATGAAGGCTTGCCCTAACCGGTCGAGTATTGGCAGATGTTATATCTATGGAGTAGTAGGGCACCTGGCCAAGGCTTGTCCTAAAGCAAAGCCGCCTCCACCACAGCTCCTTTAGTACGGGGGTGGATCAGCCCAGTTGCACCAGATGCAGTCAGTAATGGAGGGACCCTATTTCAGTCAAGCGAGAATGGAAGCCCCACCAGCCACGACCAATGCCAGAATTTTCACCATCACCAAGGAAGAGGCGGCAAATTCTCCTACTATGGTCACAAGTCGAATACTCATCTCATCCCAATATGCTGTTGTGTTATTCGATACTGGTGCAACCCATTCCTTTGTATCCATGTTTTTCTCTAAGAAGCTAGGGATCCCACCAGAAAGATTGAGTCATGAGTTCTTAACAACTTTATCGTCGGGGGAAGTAATGGCCTCTACTGAGAGGCTAAGGGCAGTACCAATCTGGATTTCCAACCGAGAGCTCTACAGTGACTTGGTAGTCCTTGAGATGAAGGATTACAATGTCATTTTAGGGATGGACTTCTTGATCAAGTATAATGCTTCTATAGACTACCACAAGAGAAAAGTCAAGTTCACACCAGAAGTAGAACCTCCATTCGAGTTTATTGGAGACCCAAAGAGAAAGACAAAAAGGTTCTTATCTACCTTACAAGCTCAGAGAATGTTAGAGAAGGGGTGTTCTGGTTTTCTAGCTCATGTAGTAGATGCAAGTCAAAGAGAAGGATTAAAGAAAGAGGAAGTGAGGGTAGTCTGTGACTATCCGGAGGTGTTTCCTGAAGAGTTACCAGGACTCCCTCCCAATCGAGAAATTGAATTTGAAATTGAGTTGGTTCTAGGAACCAACCCAATTTCAAAGGCACCTTATCGCATGGCACTAGCAGAACTGAAAGAGCTGCAAGAACAGTTACAAGAGCTACTCGACAAGGGTTTCATCCGCCCTAGTCATTTACCTTGGGGAGCTCTTGTGTTGTTCGTCAAGAAGAAAGATGGATCCATGCGAATGTGCATAGATTATCGAGCCTTGAATAAGGTAACCATCAAGAATAGATATCCCTTGCCAAGGATAGATGATTTATTCGATCAGTTGAAGGGAGCCACGGTGTTCTCCAAAATAGATCTGTGATTAGGTTACCCTCAACTCAATGTGAAGGAGAGTGATGTGCCAAGGACTTCTTTCAGTACAAGATATGGGCACTACGAGTTTGTGGTCATGCCCTTTGGAGTGACAAACGCCCCTGCGACGTTTATGGATCTAATGAATCGAGTGTTCATCGATTTTCTTGACAAGTTTGTCATTGTCTTCATTGATGATATCCTAGTGTATTCAAAGACTCAAGAAGAACATGAAGAACACCTGAAGATAGTGTTGCAGACCTTACATCAGAGGGAGTTGTACACCAAATTCTCAAAGTGTGAGTTTTGGCTTGACTAGGTGGCCTTTCTAGGCCACATCATTTCCAAAGAAGGCATTATGGTAGACCCAGCCAAGATTGAAGCAGTTAGTAACTGGAGTCGACCAACGAATGCTAGTGAGATCAGAAGTTTTATGGGTTTAGCAGGGTACTACAGAAGGTTTGTAGGAGACTTTTCAAAGATAGCTTCTCCACTTACAGCCCTTACCAGAAAGAATAAGAAGTATGAGTGGACTGAAGACTATGAGCAGAGTTTCCTTGAGTTGAAGAAGAGACTGACAAGCGCTCTTATTCTTACAGTACCCGAAGGTGATAAGATCTTTGATATATACAGTAATGCATCAAAGCTAGGACTTGGAGCCGTACTTATGCAAGAAGGCAAAGTCATAGCTTATGCTTCCAGGCAACTCAAGGATTATGAAAAGAATTACCCCACTCATGATCTGGAGTTGGCAGCTGTAGTCTTCGCTCTAAAAATATGGAGACATTACCTGTATGGAGTGCAGTGCAAGATTTATACAGATCACCAGAGTCTGAAATATTTCTTCACTCAGAAAGACCTCAATATGAGACAGCGAAGGTGGCTTGAGTTAGTGAAGGATTATGAATGTGAGATCCTTTACCACCCTGGTAAGGCAAATAAAGTAGCAGATGCACTAAGTAGAAAGACGTGTGTCACTTTGATGTCCTTGTCATCATTATCACCACCATTACAGAAGGAAATAGTAGATCATGGAGTTGAGATCATTTATGGGCAGTTAGCTCTATTGACACTAGAGTCAACCTTGCTTGAAGATATACAGAAAGAGCAAGCTAGGAATTCTGATATCCAAAGGATCAAGCAAGAGATACAAGAAGGAGAAAGCAAAGAGTTTAGAGTATCTGACAGTGGGATACTCTATTATGGTGACCGTTTATGTGTCCCCAATAGTGAAGAGCTGAGAAAGAAGATTCTTGAAGAAGCCCATAGTACACCCTACTCAATGCACCCTGGTTCCACTAAGATGTACCAGGAGTTGAAAAGAAGATTTTGGTGGTCCGGGATGAAAAGGGACATAGCTAAGTATGTCAGCACCTGCCTGACATGTCAGAGAGTTAAAGCAGAACACTAGAGACCAGGAGGTGTCCTACAACCCATTCAGATTCCAGAGTGGAAATGGGAAGACATAGCCATGGATTTCATAGTTGGTCCACCAAAGACAACTAATGGCTATGACGATATTTGGGTAATAGTAGACAGATTGACCAAGTCTGCCCACTTCTTGGCAATCAAAGTGTCTTATTCGATTGAAAGATTAGCCCAGCTATATGTATAGGAAGTGATCCGACTACACGGAGTCCCGAAGACCATTATCTCTGATAGAGATGGTCGTTTCACTTCACACTTTTGGGAGTGCGTACAGGCAGCGCTAGGCACCAAACTGAAGTTTAGCACAGCTTTCCATTCCCAGACTGATGGACAGACAGAGAGAGTGAATCAAATTCTAGAAGATATGCTCAGAGCTTGTGTACTAGATTTCAAAGGCAGTTGGTGCAAATATTTATGTTTAGCTGAGTTTGCCTACAACAACAGCTACCAAGCTACTATTGGTATGGCACCCTATGAAGCTCTTTACGGTAGGAAGTGTAGATCTCCCCTCTGTTGGTATGAAGGTGGTGAGAAGAAAGAAATGGGGTCTCAGACTGACCTTATAGATGATACTACAGAAGCTATAAAGAGCATCCGCTAGAGAATAGAAGCTGCTTAGAGTAGGCAGAAGAGTTATGCCGATGTACGTCGTAGACCGTTAGAGTTTGAAGTTGGGGATACAGTTTTCCTCAAGGTAGCTCCTATTAAGGGTGTAATGAGATTCGGCAAGAAAGGCAAGCTAAGTCCTCGATACATAGGACCCTACCTAGTGACGAAAAGAGTTGGCAAAGTAGCTTATGAGTTGGAGCTACCTCCAGAGATGTCAGCAATACACAATGTGTTTCATGTCTCAATGCTAAAGAAGCATATACCAGATGCCAACCAAGTGATTGAGCCACAGATGGTACAAGTTCAAGAGGATCTCAGTTATGAAAGTCGACCTATTCAGATAATAGATCGAGCAGATAAGATGCTGAGGAACAAAGTGGTACCACTAGTAAAAGTCTTATGGCTGAATCAGAAGTATGAAGAGGCAACCTGGGAATCAGAAGATAGCATGAAGCAAAGGTATCCAGAGTTGTTCTAAGTTCGAGGATGAACTTTTTATAAGGTAGGGAGGATTGTAACACCCAATAATTTTCATTAATTATTAGGATTTTTTTTAATTTTCTGGCAATTTTTCGAAATAAAAATAAAAAGAAAAAGAAAAGGGTCGGGCGGAGGTTTGATCTCGCGACCATGGAGCAAGCCAGTCCTTAAGCGGGCTCGACTAGCCAGAAGGTTAGGGGTATCAAGCACAAAAAAGGATGGATCAAAATTATGTTATAGGTAAGTAAGTCCGTTTCATGAAGAGATGTTTCAACTTCCACTTAAGTTGTGTTAAATCCCCTTTTAGGGATTGTGGTCGGCGGAAAACAGAGGGAAAGGGGGCTGCGAAAACAGGGAGAAAACAAGGGTTTTCTTCCTCTTTCTTCTTCCTCTTGAGTAGAGAACCTAGGGCTTCTTCCCTAGGGCCAAGGAGTGAAGTTCCTCGCAAGGAAGAGGAAAGGAGTCCTACGCTAGGATTTTATATATACTCAGTGAGTTTTCTTCAAGCAAAAGGGGGTAAGTAGATCACTCACCTGCAATAGAAGTAGTTTCGTTATGTAGTTTCTCGTTGTAGAACCTTGATTTTGTGATCTAAGTGCATGCTTTAAAAAACTATTTTAATAGTGTGTTTTAAGTTTCTCAAGAAAACATTTTTCTTATCATAGAACTTGAATTTGAGTGGGTTTTGAATGTGTGATCTAAGCATGATAAGACCAAGTTCTTGAAAAGTCCCAAAAATGAGTTTTGGGGATAAGGGTACGCAAAATGTTCGATGAAAGTTCAAAGTGAGAACGATAAAAGTTTTGTAGTGCAAGAATTTATGCAAAAAGAAAGATAGCTTGATAAGTATAAGCATTATGAGTAAGAAAGTATTTTACTTTTGTAAAGTGACATGTATCGGGCAAATGAGAGGCTCACAGAAAGTTAGAAAGAAGCTCTAATAGGGTGCGTGGCTAGCTACCCCGAAACCTATTAGGGATGCGCGCATTGGTACATTGATACCAGGTACAATGTCAAGGCCTAGAAAGTTGATTATTATTTTGAAGTATATGAGTATATGTAAGTGTTTCAATTTTCTTAAGTGCATGTTTTGTTACGTATGTTAACATGGTTATGTTACAAGCATGTTAAAGAGCAAGTGCAAAGAAGTTAGTGTTTTAAAGTATGAAATGTATATGTATCAAGTCTCAAAAGAAATCATAAGCATGTTAAGTTTGCAAGTGTTTTGATGCAAGTAAATGTTTTCAAGAATGTTTGAGCATGATAAGTGTATGAAAGTTCCCATGTGCAAATAGTTTCAAGTGCATGTATTTTTAAACAAGCATCCTTTGAAAAGAGCATGTTTACCATTGATCGTATGGTTTTGTGAGTTAGGATTTACTTACTAAGCAAACCGCTTATTAGTTGCATTTCCTTCTATTGCAGATAAAGGTAAAGAAAAAGCATAAGCTAAGGAGGCGAACATGACTTGCATTGATGTTCAGTGGCGGCGGCTGTGGGAGAGATTCTTGGGTTAAGTCTTATAGAAACTGGTGGTTAGTGTTTTGGAGTGGTAGAACGTAATGATCTTGGTTAAACTTTGCATAGAGACAAAGCTAAGTACAAACTCTAGTATAGATTTCATATGTTTTGATGGTTTATTAAATTCCGCAAAGATCCTAATTGCAAGTAAATGGATTTGTTTTAGGTTGCTAAGATGTTTATAAAACTAGTATAGAGTATAAATTTGGAGTTATTTATCTATATGCTTTGGAAGGGTATGAATTATGGACCCTTGAAAGGTTTTCTCAGGTCTGAAACTGCAGCTTTCAGACGTGCCAGTCGACTGTTTCAGATACCAGTCGACTGCCATATAAACAGAACCTTCTGTTCGATGCACCAGTCGACTGCCAAGAAGCCAGTCGACTGGTGTCACGCACAGAAGTTTCTGTGGATGATACCAGTCGACTGGCCTTCTAGCAGTCGACTGGTGTCATTGAAAAGAAAGTGTTGTAGGGCAGATGGTTAGTGCTTCAGTTCTACAATTAAGAGGTCTAGGGGTCAAATCTTTGCAAAGCAAATAAAATAAAAGTTATTTTTTTGAAAAAAAAAAGAAAAAAAAATTCAAAGCAAGTTAAGGGAAGTCAAGTAGTTGTAACCTAAGGCTAAGGATAAGGTAAAGTAAAAGTGGCGTCCGCCTTAAGGTAGAGAAGTCGGGTCGTCACAATTACTCTATCCTTACTTCTACATAAATGGATCCAAATCAAACATACTTTGTGTAGGAACATAAAGATTTGGACCAGTGGATGTTGGATAGTGGATGCTCCAGACACATGACTGGGGATAAATTAAGGTTCCCCAAAATCAAGTTCAAAAACTTGGGCTCAGTGGCATTTGGAAACAATACCACACTTAAAGTAATTGGGTCAGGAAATATTGAACTAAACTCAGATTTTTTTATTAAAAAGGTGTTATTGGTTGAAAACTTTAAGTTTAATTTACTTAGCATTAGCCAATTGTGTGATACTAGTTATATTGTTACATTCACCAATTCTGACTGCCTGATTAAGAATCTATAAGACTCAGACATTACACTTAAGGGTAGTAGGAAAAATAATGTCTACACAATCAATCTACCCGTAATTCCTAAATGTGTTTTAACTCAACTAGAAGAAACCCAGACTCAATCATCCATTTGACCAAATCTTGGGTGATCCAACCTTAGGTGTCAAAATGAGGTCGTCTTATAGAAATCTTAGTCAAATTGCCCTAATTTCAAAAATAAAACCTAAGACTATAGAAGAAACCCTACCTGACCCAGATTGGATCATTGCAATGCATGAAGAACTAGCCCAATTTGAGAGAAACCAAGTCTGGGATTTAGTACCTCAACCTGAGGGTAAGTAAGTTATAGACACTAAGTGGGTATTTAGGAACAAGCTAAATGATCAAGGGGAGATTGTAAGAAACAAAGCCCGCTTAGTAGCTAAAGGGTTTAGTCAAGTCGAAGGGCTAGATTATGTTGAAACTTATGCCCCCGTAGCCAGACTTGAATCAATTAGGATGTTACTAGCTTTTGCAACCCATAGAGGTTTTAAACTATACCAAATGGATGTCAAGTCTGCCTTTCTTAATGGGTTCACAAAAAAAGTAGTGTATGTAGGGCAGCCCCCAGGATTTGAGGGCTTAGACAATCCTGCGTATGTGTTCAAACTTAGGAAAGCCCTTTATGGGTTAAAACAAGCACCTAGGGCATAGTACGAAAGACTATCAACCTACTTGATTTCTAAGGGATTTAACCAAGGCCCAATTGACTCAACCTTATTTGTTAAAACCTTAGAAAAAGACATATTCATAGCCTAAATCTACGTAGATGACAAAATATTTGGGTCAACAAATTCTAACTTTTTAAAAGACTTTGTTAAAATTATAGAGAGTGAGTTTGAAATGAGCTTGGTAGGTGAACTAAACTTTTTCTTAGGTTTCCAAATAAAACAAACCAGGGATGGTAACCATGTTCATCAATCCAAATATGCAAGAGAGTTAATTAAGAAATTCAAAATGGAAAACTCTAAAAGTTTAGGTACTCCCATGGCCACAAATGTCAAAATAGACAATGACCCTGAAGGTAAATCAGTTGACTTAAAATTATACAGAAGAATGATAGGTAGTTTATTATACTTAACTGCTAGTAGACCTGATATTCTGTTTGAAGTAGGAATGTGTGCTAGACACCAAACCAGTGCTAAGGAATCTCACTTAGTAACCCTAAAAAGAATCCTTAGGTACATTAAGGGTACCCTAAATGTAGGTGTCTGGTATCCTAGAACTTCCAACTTTGAATTATCAAGATACTCTGACTTAGACTATACCGGTTGCAAACTAGATAGAAAGAGTACAAGTGGAAGTTGTCAATTATAGGACAAAGTCTAGTTAGCTGGTGCAGTAGAAAGCAACACTCTGTAGCCTTATTTACAGACCCGAAATACTAGATTAAGTTGTCACGGATGTGGGTCCATCAGAATTTAGAATTTGTATAAAAAGCTGGAAACCCTTTTTGCAATCAAAATATGAAAACGTAGTAAAGGGGTCACAGGTCGTATTTTTTCTAGGGCTAGTTGACGTTGTGTGATTCGAGCTTGTATTTATGTGTTGTTAATGTTTTTGGGTTTCAAATAAATATTGGGTTTTGGGTTGCAATTCGGAATTGAAAACACAATGCAAAGGATCAACCAAAAGGATAGCTTACTATGAAACTTAACAAGTGATAGCCAGTTATAACTCAACCAAAAGGATCACTTACTCATCTAAAGCCCTTAAGCAATTTTTGGAAACTGATTTCTGATTTCAAAAGCAAAACAAATGCCAGCAATGAAACAACAAAATCAAACGCAAGACATGGACAATTGCAAGCAATCTAAAACCAATCTGATACAAAATCCGTGCCAAGATTTCACTTGATAAAAAGTGCAAGCAATTTAACAAACTTGATACCAAGGTGAGAACAACTTATGTGCCAAGGATTTGAATTAGCTGCAGCAATTATGGCCGATTAACTCAGCTTGAAGGCTAGGCTAACAAGGAAAACATTTGCAAAATTCTATGAAGAATTTCCGAAACTTGAAGACTGATAAAAAACAGGTACAAGTTTAATTCAGATTCTCTCAAGATCAGTTGAGATCAAATGCATAAACCATGCTTGAAAAGAAATCCAACTAATTCCAATTGATATTTAGAAAGTGGGCTGATAATTCAGAAACGTTGCCGCAATTTAACACACACCAAGCTGCTGAATTTTAGAAATGCAGGGAGAATAAAGTGGATGCAGTAAGACAGATTCGAATGCAGAAATTAACACAGCAACCAAAATGAACTGCTCAAATCTGTTGTTCGTATAAAACTCAAAAGAGCTCATGTTCCATTGATACAACTTCAGAGTTGAGACTGAAACTATAACACTGCATGCAGTGAGACTGAAACTGATGAATTTCAGACTAGTAGAATTCAGAATCTACTACTAAATTTCAGAAATTGATACTCAGAACAGGAACTGAATTGCAGGAAATTGAAACCGAATTTCAGAAACAATGGATGTGCATAAATTGGAAACTGAAAACAGGGGAACAATGAATTCAGGAACTCACAAAGCAATTTAGATCAATTGTACCAAACTAATATCAGAAATGATTCAGAATTGAACTAAACTAACTGATATGAAATGCAGGAACTAAAAGCTGATACGTAGGATGAATAAAAAAACTGATACACTGGAAAAGAAATGGAACGCAACAATGATACGGAAGCAATAAACATAAAATAAACTGAAATTAAATTCGATTTATCACTGAACAAAATACCTAGCTAATTTACTTGCAGAAAATAAACCTAACTTAAGCAAAACAATTAGAAAACGAAACTAAGCAATCTGATACGAATGCAGTAATGGAACAAAATGCAGAAATGAGATTATAGCTAATAACTGAAATTAACTAAGCCTCAATCTCTCATCTCAGCTCAAGAAATCCTTGCTGTCACTCAAGGATGAGCCTCGAATTGAGAAGGAAACGATCCATACAAGAAAACTAATCATCTGATACAAGGTTCAGAAATGAAATGGCAGATATGAAATCTACTGCTAATAACTGAAAATTCGCCAATTAAGCTAAGCCTCAATCCAAATCCTTGCTGTCACTCAAGGATGAGCCTCGAATTGAGGTGGTCATGCCTTCAAACGAAGAAATTGAAGAAACGATAAAAAAAATCGCTAAACTACTGAAGAAAATGAGCTGCGGCGAAGAAGACGTGACGAGGCTGAAGCGCTGGGAATTTCTGATTAAGTAGCTAGCAATGGACGGCCCAGATTGATCAGAGGAAATCCGACGGCTGATCTTGCTCTGATTTGACCCAAACTTTGATGATGTTGATCAGGGGTCAGGATCTGCCTCGTGGTAGCTCGGATCCTCCAGATTTGCAACGGATGGTCCAAATCAACCTAATCTTTGAATGGATGATCTAGAGCCCTCCGAGCTTGATCCAACGTTTAAATGAGCTCTGATTGGGATGAAACCTTCAGATCTTGATCAGAGTGCTTGATCAACCCTAACCCTAGCTCGGATTGCTTCAGATGGTCCCGGATGGCTCAGATCTAGCCGCTTTTGAATCGGACGGCCCGGATTAATCCGAAGCTTGATAACTCGATCTGGGTCCACTTCCGACTCAAGTTTGACCCAGTATGCCCTAGGTCCATGAACCTTTCATGCCTACAAAAATAGATCAAAAATGTAGTGGCCAAATAATCCAAATATGTGCAAATTTGCAATTAAGTCCAAAATAAGAGGAAGTTCTAAAACCTAGGGTAAAATCATAATTAAGCAAGTAAAACATGGGTCAAACATGGATTTTAGCAATTAAAATAACCAACAAAATGGTACTTATCACTTATCAACAACTGAAGCAGATTATGTTGCCTTAGGAGAGTGTGTAACACAACTTTTATAGATGATGCACACTCTTAAAGACTTCCAGCTAGACTATGCCCAGACTAATGTGTTCATTGACAACATAAGTTCGATCAATCTTTCGAAAAACACTATCCATCACTCCTGAACCAAACACATTGAAGTAAAACATCATTTTGTTAGGGATCACGTAGTCAGGGGCGAAATCATACTTATGCATGTGGACTCGAAATCTAATCTAGCCGACATTTTTACTAAACCCTTATCTAAGTCTGAGTTTAGCTTACTAAGAAAGCAGTTAGGGTTATGCTTAGTAGAATAGGATTATTGTAATTTTTCTCAAAATTTTTTAATATATTTCATATTTTTCGAGAAATTCTTTTCTTAATTGTGTTAAAATTTAAAATTATTTTCCGACTTAGATATTTTGAAAAATTACTCCCTTTAAACTAGGGATTCCTGCACAATGAATTTAGCCTAGGCTTTAATCCTAAAATTGCATGCTCCTATAGATCTAGAGCCAGCATCTCACAAGCACCTTAGGATACTTTGATTGATAGCCTATACTCGGTTGAGATGCTTAGGTCAATGCCTTGACTCAAGATGTTTTAAGTCAATGCATTTAGAGTAGTTGGGGCGATAAATACAATTGAACAACAATCAAGCTAAGTGTTCAAGCTTAGAAAATCTAACTTGATCAGATCACTTAACTTGACTAACCCTAGTGAAAGCTGCTGTTATATAACAGTTAGTTAGTAGCTAACTGGGTTAGACAGACCCGAACGAGTTCAATGTAGTTCGTTTTTGTTGCTTGGCCTCACTAGATTTGGTTCAATATGTATTTAGAATTGTTTTTTTTTACTAGCTCCGATTTGAAATTGATTCGAAATTGGTTTCCAATCAGTTTTTGATATATGGCAAAGGGGGAGAGTAAAAAAAAAGAGTGAAAAAAAATAATTTTTTTTGAAAAAGTAAAGTTAAATTCTCTAGTGCAGATTTTTTTTGCAAAAATGTTTTAAGGGCAAATCTTCTTTCAAAAGTCTTAAAGTATTTTCAAAATATTTTTCCAAGTGCGCAACATTTTTCTAAGTTAAAATATTTTTCCAAGTGCACAACATTTTTCTAAGTATAAAATATTTTTCCAAGTGCACAACATTTTTCTAAGTACAAAATATTTTTTCGAAGTGCACAATATGTTTCCAAGTGCAAATTCTTCCTAAGTGAAAAATATTTTTCTAATTGCAAATTGTTTTTTGCAAAATATTCCTAAGTATAAATATTTTTCTAAGTGCAAATTCTTTTTTGCAAAATATTCGTAAGTGAAAAATATTTTTCTAAGTGCAAATTCTTTTTTGCAAAATATTTCTAAGTGAAAAATATTTTTCTAATTGCAAATTCTTTAGCAAAATGCAAGGTGTGTTCCTTTTGGTACAAATTTTCAAGAGAAGTTAAAATTCCTTTGTTTTGGAAAAATTTATTAAACTTTTCAAAAAGGTATCTTAACTTTTTTCAACTCCAAAAGTTTTGCAAAATATATTGGTCAAAATTTGCTAATCTTTATTTCAAAAAGATTTTTTCTCAAAAAGGTTACACATAATATACTTGGTCAAAATTTGCTGATCTTAATTTCAAAAAGATTTTTTTCTCAAAAAGGTTACACTTAAACTTTATTGAAAAATTGCATATCTTTAAAAGCTTCAGGGAGAGAATCTCTAATTCAGGGGGAGCTTAGTGTATGCTTTTCAAAATTTAGTTTTCTTAAAAGAGAGGGAAAATAAACATGATTGTTTACCTGCTTTATATGTTTAACTTAACTTTTGAACCAGGTTGTCATAAATCAAAAACGGGGAGATTGTTGGTGCCGAAAGCACCATGATCGAACCTGGGTTTTGATAATGACAAAGGCTTCACAAGTTAAGGCTATATGGTGATCTAATGTATCTGTTGAAGTGGACAGGAAAAGTCCTAGGTAAGCTAGGCACGAAGTCCTGGTTCGTAGAATTGGGCAATAAGTCTTGGCTGAGGGTGGGCACCTAAGACCTGACCGAGGGTTGGGAAATAAGTCCTGGTTGTGCACTGGGAACGAAGTCCTGATTCGAAGAATTGGGCAATAAGTCCTGGCCGAGGGCTGGGCACCGAAGACCTGACCGAAGGTTGGGCAATAAGTCCTGGTCATGAACTGGGCACGAAGTCCCGATCCGGAAGATCGGGCAAAAGTCCAATCGGAGGAGCCGGTTGGTAAAAAGTAAATTCTCCTGAGAGGAGTAGGCGAGACGCGTTCCCTGTAGGAGGGAACACTAGGCGTCGGTTCGACCTAGGGTTCCATTTGGGAAGCTCAAAGTCAGAACCAAGACAGCGCAGGCTGTTAATTGAACCTAACTTATCTATTACCTGTGCTTTGGAACTAACCCTGGTTGCAGGAATGAAGGTTGAAGTTCTCTGTATCCCAGGCGCCTGAATACAGGCGCCTGTATGGATACAGGCGCCCCAGAAGGGTACTTTCTAAGCAGTCTGTGAAGCAAGCCTCCACGTCAGCAAAAGAGGTGCCCGTGAGCATACATGCGCCCCAGACTTCCCAGGCACCCTAGTTGAAGGGATAAGCGCTAGCCAAGTCTACAGATGAAGATTCGCGTAGAAGGGCACACGTGTCAGGCGCCCCATTCAACACAGGCTCCCCAGACGACTATATATAAAGGGGTTCACCCCTTGCTTCCAGACAACACTGCTTCTAACGAAAACATTTAAGCGCTCTGCTCCAAACGCTCCGTGCTCAAGTTTAAAGCACCAACGATGACCCGCTGCTCCGATCTTCGAATCCTTCCCCGGTCCTCAGTATTTGTTTAGTTTAATTTAATTGCTTAAATTAAATTCTATATTTGTGCCTCAAATCTGTAACCAATTTCTGAAATATAGAATTGCCCAACGTAAACGGTCAAGGACCGTGGGCCTTGGAGTAGGAGCCGATCTAGACTCTGAATCAAGTAAAACTAAGCGTGTTAGCATTGTGTTTTATTTCCGCTGCATATTATTCTTATTTTTATCTGAAAAAGTTTTATCGATATTCACCCGCCCTCTATCGATTCTAAATGATCCCACAGTTAGGATGATACAAATAACTCACGTATGCTTGTGGCATATTGTTGGGTTATTAGATGTATCACATTACTGAAAATAGACCAACTATGGAGAAAACAAATGTTTAATTAATGGACATCTTGCCCATAGATCATAGTTGGACATTTCAAATAATTTGAAATTTTTTTTGTATTTTTATTTGCTATAGCATAAGTTTGCAAAACACATGATTTCAAAACTAGGGTATAAGTTTGATACAAAGTTGGATGTTTTCAAAGAATTTGAACTTTAGTCAAAAAGTCAAACATGTTTAGATTTTTTATGGAAATATATTTTTCTCTGATAGAATACATCATAAGAAACATGTTTACAAAATTTTATGATTTTTTGAATTTTATGAAATTTATTATGGATTTCTGAATTTTGGCTTAGAAGCTGAAGTTTCAGACTGATATGTATCAGTCGACTACCCCCTGGGGGTAGTCGACTGAACTTTCTGTGGATTTGCAGTTTGAAGGCACTAGTCGACTGGTAGCTGACGCAGTCGACTAGTGCTTATGTTTTCTGATTTCTGGGGGGTTTCAGAAAAAGAAAGGTATTTCTATTTAATACCAATGGCTAATATTGCTTGGAACAATTCTTTTGATGGTGTCAAAGGGGGAGAATTGGGAGATTTATGTTGTTTTGTAACTTAACTTATGAATATGCAAAAAAAAATGAAAATTATGTGTGAAGGCATAGGTTAAGGGGGAGGATCCATGTTTATGCTTCTTAAATTGCTATGTCTGTAATTTTCAATTATTATTGTTGTACCTAACTTAAACATATTGCGACACATCAAAAAAGGGGAGATTGTTGGTGCAAACGACCCAAATGTGATCGGGTAGATCATGAGTTTTGATGTATGTGTCTATATGATTAAATTAGGGTGTCATGTTGGTTTGATATGTGTGTTTGAGTCATGCAGGACTTCGTGAATCACACATGAAGTACGCATCCGAGGGATGAGAGCCAAAGGAAGAGGACTTCAAGGGCAAGCCGGGGAAGTAGACTTCAAAGGCATACTCGAAGGATGGCATGGAGGCAAGCCGTGGGCTTGTGTGCACATCTGAGAGACGAAAGCCGAGGGAAGAGAACTTCAAGGGGCGAACCAAGGGAGTGGACTTCAAGGCATATACGAAGGATGGGCTTCGGAGTGAGTTTGAGTAAAAATGTAAGCTGGGCAGTCGACTGCTAGGGAAGCCAGTCGACTGCTAGCGCATAACAAAAACTTACAAAATGATTAGTCGACTGGTCTAGGCACCAGTCAACTGGTCTGTTCGAAAATATAGCCGTTAGGCTAGCCGTTGGTTATCCGTTGGCTGGGCATCAGTCGACTGCCCTTGGTGTCGAGGACTGAACTGTTTAAGAACAATTTTCTCCTCTATTTAAGGGGAGGCTTTGGAGTAGAATAGGCTTGCGGTTCTTAAGTGTAAGATCTTGTTCTAAGTGCTCAAAGTCTCCTTAGCTTACTCTCTTCCTCACACTCTAAATTCCATCTTGTAAAAGAGGAAGAGAACATCTTGTGAAGGTTTCACTACCTTCAAGGAGAAGATCATAGTGAAACTTGTTTGCGTGGTGTGGATCCTTAGATTAGTCACCTCTCGAAGGTGGATACCAAGTAAATCAGGTAGTTAGCATTGTTTCTTTTGTTGATTGATTTTGTTCTTGTGCATTAGCTAACATTTTTTAGACAAAATCAAAAAGAAGCTATTCACCCCCCTCTAGCTAAACGCCAAGGTCCCAACAGATAATGCCGCTAAACATGTTTCAATGACTAAACAAAAAAATATACCTTGATTATTCTTCTGACGGCGGGGACAGTCCGCGTTCCAATGTCCAGTCTGCTTTCACGTGAAGCACTTGCCTTTCGGCTTCTTCACGCCATCCTAAGGTCCCTGTAATCCAGCCACATTCTTTGCCCCAGCTTGTTTCTTCTTCTTCTTGCCTTTCGGTTTAGAAGTAGAAACCTTTTGAGTAACTAAAGCATGCCCACTCTAATGAGAAAACCATTCTGTCGCCTGGAGTTCTATCAAAAGGTTCGCCAACGAATATGTACGTTTGTTTATATTGTAGCTTACGCGAAACTGCTCAAAACTCCTTGGTAAAGATTGGAGAATGATATCGACCTGGGTTTCCCCATCGATTTCTGCTCTAAGGACTCCTACCTCATTTAACCGAGCCATCATTTTGAGAATATGTTCCCTCACGAGCATACCCTCGATCATAGTGATCGTCATCAAGATCCTCATTGCCTCTTGCCTAGCGGCCTGATTTTGATGTCTGAAGAGTTCTTTGAGATTGAACAACATATCATAAGTAGTGGAAGAAGCCTAATGTTGATGTTGATGCACATTTGACATAGAAGCCAAATTGTGACACTGCACCATCTTGTCTGCTTTTATCCACTTCCTAAAACGTTTCTTCTCCTCTTCATCATAATTCACGCTAGGCTTTTTAGGACAGAACTTGAAAAGTACACATTTGGATTCCTCGGCAGTCAAGATAATGTCCAGGTTCGGATTCCAATCATTATAGTTAGGGGTAGTAAGTTCGTTTACTTTTAAAGTCAAAGCAAGTGGGTTGAAAGCCATTTTGAAATTTCCTAAGAATCACAACGATCACAAACTTTAGATTTCAAAAAATATTGATTCCTCAAACAATAAATTTTAAAATCAACCAACACCTCAAAACATCGAGAATATCGCATTCCACGATAGTGTGGGCGTATACGAATTCTACATTTATAAGAGGAGATTTTACCCATTAATTTTACTATCTTGTCAACCAATCTTTTTGACAAATAAAATTAATAGTTGGTTCCTCTTTGGCCCTATAAATAATAGTAGTGACTCCAATGGGGAGGATACTATTATTTGCATCTAAGTATTTACCATTACACGATACTAAGGAAATTATCTCGGATTATGTGTCGTCCGATGGGGAAAATCACACGCTCCTAAATAACTTCCTATAATCATGTCTGACCTAGTGATCCGCAGAACAAGCTCATCCGATATGGAGGAAGGTACTCAGAGTCAACGCGCAAGCTTGTTCGCATCACATGCCAAATTAGTAATGGAGGCCATAGGACTCTTAGAGTCCCTCTCCCACTTAGTTATTTATTATTGAGGAATTTTCATGCAAGCATGACAAACATATAAACTAAAAGCAATAAATAAGAAAAAACTAATTTTTCCAACTATTATGACTTTAGTCTTCAATATGCCTCCAATTGTGTCACCACCTCGTCTCCACCTCCTATCACCATGCGCAAGCTCCATGAAGGGGTTCTCCAAGCCGAGATAAAATGCTATTTAATTTACATCCATCGATCCTATATTCCACAAAGGAGTGTACAAAATTCTAGATTGAAAGTAAATCAAAAAGCGTGGCTAAACAAGTGTTGTATTTAATTACAAAAATCAAATACCAAATTTAGCCTCGTCAACCCCGAGGATTCAAATAATATTACATACATGCACAACCTATCACATACACACATATTTAGCCATAATAGTCGGATCTCGTACCTAAAACCAAAGAGTTAGCCAACGCATATCCTACTATTATCCGGCAAAATAAAATACATGATAAAGTGCAAAAATGTAACTGAATCCAAAACACACAAAATCGGAAACCATTGGAGCTCTGATACCAATTGTTGGTTTCCACCTTGTGGGGATTCCGGGTCACGCATGGGAAACCTCTCCATGTCCACGGATTAAAATTTTTCAATCCGAATGGAGACCTATCTCCCAAACGACCGTCTCATCATCGTGCTAACCGATTCGAGTGATCGCTTGAACAAACGAGTTATTCTAGCGATCAATCTTGACCAACCGATTAGCCGTGGAATAGACGATGAGTGGATCGACGGTTTTTTTGTTTATCATCGGGGTCCAAGATTATTATCAACATAAAATGATGAGCAATAATCAAACAAGATAAGACTAAAAGAAAGGAGCCAAAACAAAAGGTTATACCTCTCGTTTACCTCGCGATCTTCTAATGTATGACCCCACCCTTCTTGGACGTCGTGTGGGCGATGATCTACCAAGAACCAAAGTCACCAAAGCCACCAACCTCTTCTCCTTTGCATGCGCCGAAACCATAGCCTCTAGGGTTCTTGCCATCGACCACCCTCTCCTTCTCCTTCCCACTGCCGGCCAAAAGAAAGGGTTTCTTCCTTTCGGTTGCATTCGCCGGATCTCAGTGATGAAGAGGAAGAGGTGGATGATGTTGAAGAAGAAGAAGAGAGGACAACTATGTTAGGATCGATTATGTCCGCTAGAAGGGGGGTGAATAGCGAATCACGGATCTTTCTTGTACCTGCGTTGTTAGTTGCACAGCGGAAACGATAATAAAAAGAATAAACAACGCTAACAATCAGAATTTACTTGGTATCCACCCCAACTGGGTGACTAATCTAAGAATCCGTCGGTGGATCACTCCCCGGATAACCTCCGGCTAGCTCTCGTCACTCCTTGTGGGTGGAGAAACCTCACCACAACACCTTTGACAACCTTGAGCCCAAAGACTACTAACTTGCCTTTAACCAAGACAAGATTCGTCAAGAAACTCAGCCACCACGAAGTCCTCTTTAAATAGGACTCAGGGCTGATTTCACGCTACCAGTCGACTGCCCCAAGGTGCCAGCCAAATTCGACCGTTGACACTCCCAACGTTTGAATTTGCCAGCTCATCAGCCAAGTACCAGTCGACTGCCCCCAGGGCAGTCGACTGGTCCCAGGGCTGAGACCTTTCTGTGAGTTCCATCAGTCGACTGCCCCCAGGCCAATCGACTGGTCTACTCACCCACCTAAGGTTACCCTTCCTGAGTACATTCCACTCCGCACTCAAACCCTAGGATTTCCCGAGTACAATCACACTGCACTCGTACCCTCACGACTCGACTGACTCCTCATCCGCAGCCTCGACTATTGCCTTCATGCCCTCTTCATCTTCGGCTCTTGTCCCTCGGATGCACGCAAGCCTCCATCTTGCCTCCATGCCATCCTTCATGCATGCCTCGAAGTCCGTGCCCATCAACTCATCGTCCCTGCTCACCAAAGTCTCTCGGATGCGCACGCAAGCCTCCAGCTTGCCTCCATGTCATCCTTCACCGTACCGAGGCCGTCCAGTCAAGTCCATATGTGTAACATGTACAACCTACACACTCAACATACACATATAAGTACACAAGAGTAAACCTAACTTAAATCCTTTGCCCAAACATCAAAACCTACGGTCACTCCGGACCATTTTAGGGCCGATTGCTCCAACAATCTCCCTCTTTTTGATGTTTGACAATCCGTTTAAGTTAGGGAAAACAAAACAGTAGTCAATGGCAGAACTAATGCATATGCAATGCAAAGATGAATCCTATCCCAAGGCATCCTACACCTAACCCTTCAAGTTAGGAATTTTCTCCACCTAGCCCTCCAAGCTAGGATTTTTCACAAAACGGGCTTTTTAAAGCTTCTCCCAAGCTCCCCCTATACTGGACTTACAAAGACTTTTTAAGAACCTCTCCAAGGTTCCCCTTACACCAAGAATGGAGTAACCATACTCCCCCTTAAACTCAGCTCCCCCTAAACCTAGGGTTTCATGCAAAGGTAAGTTTGGTTTCCCAACTTAAACCGAAACTTCTCTCCCCCTTTGCCATACATCAAAAAGACCCCAATAATTACCCAATTATTGGTTCTTTTAATCCCTAATGGTCCTAAACATAGTGTACTAACCCCCCATACACTTGTTTTATACCATTTGGACATCAAACAAGAACTGAACCCTCAATCCAGCCTTGACCAGTCGACTGCCCAAAGGGCAGTCGACTGATACTCTGAAAGTCTAAAATTTCAGCTTTTCTGACGAAATTCAGAAATGCGTCAAAAATTTCACAAATCTCCAAAAATTCCTAAATTTTGTGGAGAGGTTTGTGGTACCCATACCTACTTAGGAAAAATACATTTCAAAATGTATCTATCACCATTCCCATGTTTGACACAAAATCCAAAACTTGCTAAAAACTTCAATCAAACCTTGATCTAAAGTCCTAGTTCTAGCTTCCTCTTGATGTTATTGCCAATACCAACCCACAATACGTCCCTAGCATTGATTTACATGGCAATTACACATCAAAAACTAATTTTCATGCAATATGACCCCAATGTCATATTTTCATGCATGAAACTCAGAAACATCGTGCCAAAACCCAAGAATTGAGACTCAAGTCCATCTACAATTCTTTTGGCACACTCTATGGTCTATCTAGACCTCTAGGAGCACCCCTCCTAGGGTCCATTTACCATATACCCCAAAGGCTCCTGGAGCTCCCCCTTGAGCTCTTAGCCCTAGCCACCTCCCTAGGTGACTCAACAAATGCTAAACCACACCGGTGAACCTCCGGTGACTCTTGGCCTACGAACTCAACCCTCTTAACCTTGGACCCCTTGTCCTTAGTTAAAACCTTTTCCTTTCCTTTTGATGGCATTCCCTTGCCATTCTTGAACTCCCCTTCTTGCCATAATCATATGCTACCCTAGCATATCACTTTTCCTTGGCATGGGAGACCCTAGATCGGTATCCTAGACCCGATCTATCATTGTTGGGTTTTAGACTACCCAACACCATATCCAAACCCTTAGATCCAATAGTGAATCTCTCTAGGGTTTTCTCTAACCTCTCAAGCTTTTCCCTTAAAGCTTGATTTTCCCTTTCTAGGTTCCTAAACCTAGAATCCACATGCACATTTTGGACATTCCTAGACCTACCCTCCTTTCTAGGCACATTCCTCCCCTTCTTGGGATTAGTGCCATGGTCCTTAGGTCTAAGGGTCTTTGATTGTTCATGATGTATGACCTTCCTAAGGTTTTGATCTACCTTGTTAACCCTATTCCTATCATGATACTTAAAACCAAAATTATGCACCATTAAGTAATTTTCATTTATCCTAGCATGCATGGATGAGCAATTTTCACTAGTTTTAGCATGCATAAAGGAACTTGAATTTTCATTGCATTTAGATTTAAGATTAGGGATTACCTCCCTTACCCTTGTAGTCCCTTGCCTTAGCTGACTAGTTTTAGCATCATTGGCTCCTGTCCCTTGCCTTAGCTGACTCTTGATCTACCTTGACATTGCTCTGATACCAATTGTTAGGATCGAATGTGGTACGCTAGAGGGGGTGAATAGCGTTTCTCGGATCTTTCTTGTACCTGCGTTGTTAGTTGCACAGCGGAAACAATAATAAACGAAACAAACAACGCTAACAATACCGGTTTACTTGGTATCCACCCCGGCCGGGTGACTAATCCAAGAATCCGTCGATGGATCACTCCCCGGATAACCTCTGGCTAGCCCTCGTCGCTCCTTGTGGGTGGAGAAACCTCGCCACAACACCAAGCACACCTTTGGGCACAAAGACTACTATCTTGCCTTTAACCAAGACAAGATTCGTCAAGAAACTCAGCCACCACGAAGTCCTCTTTAAATAGGACTCGGGCTGATTTCTCGCTACCAGTCGACTGCTCCCAGGGCAGTCGACTGGTGCCAGCCAAATCGACCGTTGACACCCCCAACGTTCGAATTTGCCAGCTCACCAGCCACCTACCAATCGACTGCCCCCAGGGCAGTCGACTGGTCCCAGGCTAAGACCCTTCTGTGAGTTCCATCAGTCAACTGCCCCCAGTCCAGTCGACTGGTCTACTCACCCACCTAAGGTTACCCTTCCTAAGTACATTCCACTCCGTACTCAAACCCTAGGATTTCCCGAGTACAATCACACTACACTCGTACCCTCACGACTCGACTGACTCCTCCTCTGCAGCCTTGACTATTGCCTTCGCGCCCTCTTCATCTTCGGATCCCGTCCCTCGGATGTACGCAAGCCTCCAGCTTGCCTACATGCCATCCTTTACGCATGCCTTGAAGTCCGCGCCCATCAGCTCATCGTCCCTACTCACCAAAGTCCCTCGGATGCGCACGCAAGCCTCCAGCTTGCCTCCATGTCATCCTTCACCGTACCGAGGCCGTCCAGTCAAGTCCATATGTGTAACCTGTACATCCTACACACTCAACATACACATATAAGTACACAAGAGTAAACCTAACTTAAACCCTTTGCCCAAACATCAAAACTCATGATCACTCCGGATCATAGATTGTCTCAACAATCTCCCCCTTTTTGATGTTTGACAATACGTTTAAGTTAGGGAAAGAAAAATAGTAGTCTATAGCAAAAATAATGCATATGCAATGCAAAATGGATCCTATCCCAAGGCATCCCACACCTAACCCTCCAAGTTAGGACTTTTCACAGGATTTTTTAAAACTTCTCCAAAGCTCCCCTTACATTGGACTTACAAAGGCTTTTTAAGAACCTCTCCAAGGCTCCCCTTACGCCAAGAACGGAGCAACCATGCTTCCCCTTAATCTTAGCTCCCCCTAAACCTAGGGTTTCTAGCAAAGGTATGTTTAGTTTCCCAACTTAAACCTAACACTTCTCCCCTTTTGCCTAACATCAAAAAGAACCCAACAATATCCCAATTATTGGTTCTTTTAATCCCTAATGACCATAAACAATGTGTACTAGCCCCCCATACACTTGTTTTTCATCATTTGGACCCCAAACCAGCTGCTGATACAAAAATCAGCCCTGACCAGTCGATTGCCAAAATGGCAGTCGACTGATACTCTGAAAGTCTGAAATTTCAGCATTTCTGATGAAATTCAAAAATGCGCCAAAAATTCCATAAATCTCCAAAAATTCTCAAATTTTGTGGAGAGGTTTGTGGTACCCATATCTACTTGGGAAAAATACATTCCAAAATGTATCTATCATCATTCCCAAGTTTGACACAAAACCCAAAACTAGCCAAAAACATCAATCAACCCTTGACCTAAAGTCCTAGTTTTGATTTCCTCTTGATGTCTTTGCCCATGCCACCCCACAATGCATCCCTAGCATTGATTTATATGGCAAGTACACACCAAAAACTAACTTTCATGCAATATGACCCCAATGTCATATTTTCATGCATGAAACTCAAAAACACCGTGCCAAAGCCCAAGAATTGAGACTCAAGTCCGTCTCCAATTCTTTTGGCACACTCCATGGTCCATCTAGACCTCTAGGAGCAACCCTCCCAAGGTCCATTCACCATATATCCCAAAGGCTCTTAGAGCTCCCCTTAGAGCTCTTAGCCCTAGCCACCTCCCTAGGTGACTCAACCATCACTAGGCCACACCGGTGTACCTCCGGTGACTCTTGACCTACAAACTCAACCCTATTAACCTTGGACCCCTTGTCCTTAGTTAAGACCTTTTTCTTCCCTTTAAATGGCATTCCCTTGTGATTCTTGGACTCCCCCTTCTTGCCATAATCATATGCTACCCTAGCATATCTCTTTCCCTTGGCATGGGAGACCTTAGATCGGTATCCTAGACCCGATCTATCATTGGTGCGGTTTAGGCCACCCAACACCATATTCAAACCCTTAGATCCAACGGTGAATCTCTCTAGGGTTTTCTCTAACCTATCAAGCTTTTCCCTTAAAGCTTGATTTTCCCTTTCTAGGTTCCTGAACCTAGAATCCATATGTCCACTTTGGACATTCCTAGACCTACCCTCCTTTCTAGGCACATTCCTCCCCTTCATAGGATTTTTGCCTTGATCCTTAGGTCTAGAGGTCTTTGATTTTTCATGATACATGACCTTTCTAGGGTTTTGATCTACCTTGTTAACCCTAGTCCTATCATTATATCTAAAACCATGGTTATGCACAAACAAACAATTTTCATTAATTTTAGCATGCATGAACGAATGATTAATTATATTTTTATCATGCAAGGAGGGGTTCAAATTTGAATTACATTTAAATTTAAGATTAGGGATTACCTCCTTTATCCTTGTAGTCCCTCCTTGTTGTGATCTTTGCTTCCTCCTTTCTTCTTTCTCCCATCTCCTCAAGTGTCCAATTTTCTTGAGCTCTTTCTTCCTTGGACATTTGGTGTGGTAGTGCCCTAACTCACCACACGTGAAGCATCGAATCCTTCTCTTCTTTTCTTGGGATTCTCCATTCCTACACCCAATATTAGATTTAAAAGGAATTGAATTTGGTTTAGAGTGTACCTCCTTTTTACCTTTCGGGCACTTGTCTTTGTAGTGCCCCTTTTCATTGCAACCAAAGCATGTGATGTGCTCTTTCGATTTAGGTTTGGTGGAGGTGGAGATTTCTTCTTGCTCTTGTGTATATGAGGGTCTCTCCTCCCCCTCAACCCTTAATGTTGATACTTCTACGTCTTCTCCGGATGAGGTGGATGCTCTTTCACTCAACTCCTCCACTTCACTTGACACTTCTTCCTCCTCTAGGTCTTCTTGGACTATTGACTTTACTTCTTTGGGTTCTTTTACTACTTGATCTTGTGTAGGGCTCTCATGAGTTTCTTTCAATTTATTCCACAACTCGTATGCATTTTGGTACGCCCCTACACCACTCAACACATTAGTAGGCAAAATATTGATTAAAATACTAATTACCTTCTCATTGGCCCTAGCTTTTTCTTGTTGCTCCTTAGTCCAATATCTAGGACGAAGCTTCTTCCCGTTCTTGTCCTTTGGAACATCGAAGGGCTCTTCAAGCATCATTCTACACTCCCACTCCATTCCGAACCATGTTTCGATCCTTGCCCTCCAAAAGTTGAAATCTTGATGATCGTAGAGCGGTGGAGAATAGATGTCTTCCCCCAATTTATCTTCCATGTCTTTCTTTCTCTAGCGTGTGCTCCCTCGGTGGTTAGTCCGATCAAGAGCGGTCCTCGTTCTGATACCAATTGTTGGATTGTATGTGGTACGCTAGAGGGGGGTGAATAGCGTTTGTTGGTTGTTTCTCTACAAGATTGTTAGTGTGCAAGCGGAAATACAATCAAAATAAAACTAACAATAAACAAACAACGCTAACAATACCGGTTTACTTGGTATCCACCCCGGCCGGGTGACTAATCCAAGAATCCGTCGGTGGATCACTCCCCGGATAAACTCCGGCTAGCCCTCGTCGCTCCTTGTGGGTGGAGAAACCTCGTCACAACACCAAGCACACCTTTGGGCAGAAAGACTACTATCTTGCCTTTAACCAAGACAAGATTCGTCAAGAAACTCAGCCACCACGAAGTTCTCTTTAAATAGGACTCGGGGCTGATTTCTCGCTACCAGTCGACTGCCCCCAGGGCAGTCAACTGGTGCCAGCCAAATTCGACCGTTGACACCCCCAACGTTCGAATTTGCCAGCTCACCAGCCACCTACCAGTCGACTGCCCCCAGGGCAGTCGACTGGTCCCAGGCTGAGACCCTTCTGTGAGTACCATCAGTCGACTGCCCCCAGGCCAGTCGACTGGTCTACTCACCCACCTAAGGTTACCCTTCCTGAGTACATTCCACTCCGCACTCAAACCCTAGGATTTCCCGAGTACAATCACACTGCACTCGTACCCTCAGGACTCGACTGACTCCTCCTCCACAGCCTTGACTGTTGCCTTCGCGCTCTCTTCATCTTCGGCTCTTGTCCCTTGCCTTAGCTGACTCTTCACCGCTCTGATACAAATTGTTAGGATCGATTTTGTCCGCTAGAAGGGGGGTGAATAGCGAATCACGGATCTTTCTTGTACCTGCATTGTTAGTTGCACAGCAGAAACAATAATAAAAAGAATAAACAATGCTAACAATCAGAGTTTACTTGGTATCCACCTCGGCCGGGTGACTAATCCAAGAATCCGTCGGTGGATCACTCCCCGGATAAACTCCGGCTAGCCCTCGTCGCTCCTTGTGGGTGGAGAAACCTCGGCACAACACCAAGCACACCTTTGGGCACAAAGACTACATCTTGCCTTTAACCAAGACAAGATTCGTCAAGAAACTCAGCCACCACGAAGTCCTCTTTAAATAGGACTCGGGGCTGATTTCTCGCTACCAGTCGACTGCCCCCAGGGCAGTCGACTGGTGCCAGCCAAATTCGACCGTTGACACCCCCAACGTTCGAATTTGCCAGCTCACTAGCCACCTACCAGTCGACTGCCCCTAGGGCAGTCGACTGGTCCCAGGCTGAGACCCTTCTGTGAGTTCCATCAGTCGACTGCCCCCAGGCCAGTCGACTGGTCTACTCACCCACCTAAGGTTACACTTCCTGAGTACATTCGACTCCGCACTCAAACCCTAGGATTTCCCGAGTATAATCACACTGCACTCGTACCCTCACGACTCGGCTGACTCCTCCTCCGCAGCCTTGACTGTTGCCTTCGCGCCCTCTTCATCTTCGGCTCTTGTCCCTTGCCTTAGCTGACTCTTCACCGCTCTGATACAAATTGTTAGGATCGATTATGTCCGCTAGAAGGGAGGTGAATAGCGAATCACAAATCTTTCTTGTACCTGCGTTGTTAGTTGCACAGCGGAAACAATAATAAAAAGAATAAACAACGCTAACAATCAGAATTTACTTGGTATCCACCCCGGCCGGGTGACTAATCCAAGAATCCGTCGGTGGATCACTCCCCGGATAACCTTCGGCTAGCTCTCGTCGCTCCTTGTGGGTGAGAAACCTCACCACAACACCTTTGACAACCTTGAGCCCAAAGACTACTAACTTGCCTTTAACCAAGACAAGATTCGTCAAGAAACTCAGCCACCATGAAGTCCTCTTTAAATAGGACTCGGTGCTGATTTCTCGCTACCAGTTGACTGCCCCAAGGGCAGTCGACTAGTGCCAGCCAAATTCGACCGTTGACACTCCCAACGTTCGAATTTGCCAGCTCACTAGCCAACTACCAGTCGACTGCCCCAGTCCCAGGGCTGAGTACTTTCTGTGAGTTCCATCAGTCGACTGCCCCCAGGCCAGTCGACTGGTCTACTCACCCACCTAAGGTTACCCTTCTTGAGTACATTCTACTCCGCACTCAAACCCTAGGATTTCCCGAGTACAATCACACTGCACTCGTACCCTCACGACTCGACTGACTCCTCATCCGCAGCCTCGACTATTGCCTTCGTTCCCTCTTCATCTTCGTCTCCTATCCCTCGGATGCACGCAAGCCTCCAGCTTGCCTCCATGCCATCCTTCACGCATGCCTCGAAGTCTGTGCCCATCAGCTCATCGTCCCTGCTCACCAAAGTCCCTCGGATGAGCACGCAAGCCTCCAGCATGCCTCCATGCCATCCTTTACCGTACCAAGGCCGTCCAGTCAAGTCTATATGTGTAACCTGTACAACCTGCACACTCAACATACACATATAAGTACACAAGAGTAAACCTAACTTAAACCCTTTACCCAAACATCAAAACCTATGGTCACTCCGGACCATTTTAGGGTCGATTGCTCCAACAAACTAAACTCTTAGGCACCTTCTTCTCCTCTCCCTAGCTTGCGGCGCCGATCACCACAAAGGAGAGGTCTCTCCTCCTTGTGTCGTTGACCACCTCTTCTTAACCTCTCACCACCGCACCTCACAAAAGGGAAGAGGATATCCTCCCATAGCTTGAGGTCACCGGCCAAGAACAAGAAGAAGAGATGGAGAGAAGAGAGGAAGAGGAAGAAGGTCTCTTCCTTCTTCCTTGCGCCGGCGCAACTCCTAACCCTAGGAGAGAGAGGGAGAGAGGAGAGAAGAGAGAGACTTTAGGTTTGTGTTGGATGCCTTGGTCTCATGACTCCATGGGTATATATAGGGCTACAATAGGGACTATGAGGAGGAGTTGGTCTTGGCCACCTAATGGATTAAGGCTAGATTCATTAATGAAGATTCATTCCACTAAATAATCCTCATTGATTTACCTCACAAACCCCCATATTTAAATATGGGCTCCACCTATTATGAGTACAAGTATCTCCCCATGTTTAAGATATCGAATGTCCGTTAATTAATTAAATTACTAACAATTTAATTAATTAACATCTAACTCCTTGAGTAGTACTACTCAACCTTATCATCATGTCGGACCAAGTCCACCTGCAGGTTTTAACATGATGAACCTTATGAGCTCCTCAAGGGGACATCATCAACCCGACTCACCACGACACGGTTTCCTCCTATAATCAATGGCACACCATGTAAATAATATTATTTCTCAACTAACCGGGCCTGTCGATTAACCAATAAATCTCGCCCATTAGTAAATCAAAGAAATAAATATTAAGTACATGTGCCCTTTATTATATCGAGATTAAGAGCATGTACTCCATAATAACTGAGGTCTGATTCAATTATAAAGTCAGTATAAATTGAATCACCTCTGTGTCGGTCCTGCTAAATACACACAAAGTGCACCAGTGTAATTTTATGGTCAAGATAAACCAACACCAAATTACACTACAACCATCTCGAAGGTTTGTCCAAATCCATCTCGGTTGTGAGCCTCTACTTATACTTTACAAGGAACTGATAACATGATCTTCTAAGCGACACCACACACCATGTTATCTACAATATAAAGTATCAGACAATATGCACATACTAATATAAATATGCAAACAGTGATCTTGTGATTCTCTTTCAAAATGTAGATGTCTATATAAAAGCAAGGATTTTAGTATACATCCTAACAGGGACGCCCTAGTTAATTCAGGCGCCTACTATTCAAGCACCCAAACTCAACTCAGGCGCCCAACCGACCTTTATATAACCTCTAGTAGCGCCGAACAGAAGCCCACCTCTCAGGCGCCTAAATCCTTTCTTTTCTTCCTCTTTCCCTTGTTTTCACTCGTAAATCCCTACCAAAAGGAAGCGAACATCCTTGGGTCATCATTTCTTATTCTCGACATGCCTCAATGTTGGTATATTTCAAAACCTACCTCTATTTTCTTCTTTCTCTTCTTTCTTTGTTCTTATCATTACTATTGTGCTCTTCTTAAAATTAGTACATGTCGCATAGCCCGGGCTAGACCCGATACCCTACCCAATACAGACCCCAGATTCCCTTTCTTAGATCTTCAGGACCTCTTCGAATAGTCTACCTATCTACCACTAGATTATCACTACCTTTACAGGAACTTCTTTGAGACCTACTGTCCTATCTCTATGGATGTTATCCACTACTACCACCTAGACAAGCTTATTTACTGCACTGACTCTATTGATGTGACTTTATGTGTAGAATTTTTTAATAATCTGGTCAAATTAGATGACACCCATTACTCTACCCGTGTCCAACAGATCGACTTTATCATATCCCCCGAACTATGTTGGTGCAAGTTGCATCAGTGATGTCCTCCTCTAAGTGTTTCAATGTTTGACAATATGCTTAAGTCAGTGATACATTGAACAAGGGAAGGGTAGTCAAGAAAATGAGACCAAAGTGAACCAAAGTCCTAGTTATCCTAGGCACTAAGTCCTGACCAAGGGTTGGGCACTAAGACCTGGTGAGTGAAGCTGGGCACTAAGACCTGGTAAGTGAAGTTGGGCACTGAGACCCGGTGAGTGAGGCTGGGCATAAAGACCTAGTTCGGGGAATTGGGCACGAAGACCTGGTTCGGGGAATTGGGCACGAAGTCCTGGCCGAGGGTTGGGCACCGAAGTCCTAGACCTAGGGTTTGGGCACGAAGTCTTGGTCCGAGGGATTGAGCAACTTAGCTGAGCGATGACTACGGACAGAAGTAGAGACGGGTCGAGGTTCGGACGTCTCGAGATCCAAGAGTATCGGAGTCTATGCAAAAGTCCACCCGAATGGATGGGGTGGCAACCGTCTCCTGAAAGGAGTAGGTGAGAGGTGCGTTCCCAGGGGTGGGAACTTGCGTCAGTTTGACCTAGTGTTTCGTAGAAATCCGAAGTCAGAACCAAGTCCTCAAGGTTAAGATTATGTGTGTATTTGCTTTGTATTTGTGTATCTTGCTAGTACCTAGAATAGAAGACAAAGTAGGCAAATAACACACCACGTGGCTGGAAGCCTGGCTGCTAGGCTCCCCCATTGAAGGAGGTGCCTAGATGGAGCTAGGCGCCTCCGTTAAAGGAGGCAAAACAGGTTTCTATTCAGGCGCCCCAGATGATACAGGTGCCCTGGTTGATAGTTGTATTTGCTGCTGTGAGTGTGAAGCAGGGATAAGCTTTGACCAAGTTCATTGAGGCACCTGGGAGGTCCAGGGCACCATGGTCAAGAGGTTTATCTGCTGGGACGAGTTCGGTGTGGAGATAAGGTTTGACCAAGCCCTTTGAGGCGCCCTGGTGATCACAGGCGCCCTAATGAAGCCTATAAAAGGGGCTTTGAGCCCAAGGCTCAGAACACAACTTCCAAGATCATTTTGAGACTTCTGACCAACGAGAAAGTGCTGACGGCGAAGCTCTGCGACCAAGGAAGCTCCGGGAGGAAGTGCGCGACTCTTCAGAGTTCCAGAACGGTCGAGACTTCAACTTTCATTTGGTTTGAAATTTACAATTCCGCACTTATTATTCATATATTCTGATTGTAATTTCTGCATTGTAAGTGTCCGGCAAAGGTACGCAAAATTCATGTTCCGAAAAATTTTCAAATTCCTGCACTATCCTATGTAGATAATTTAGATAATTTTTCTGATAAATTAGAATTATTGCATAGTTAAATAAATATCTTGCATGACCAGTTACAAAATATGGATTTGGTTAAAATATCAGAAATTAACTGCTTAATCATTAATACCAATTCAATAATTGCTAAAATTAATTCTTATAATTTTACGGATAATGCTAAAAACAATTCTGAATTTAAATCTGAAATTAATTCTGAAATTAAATCTGATAACTCTGAATTCAAATTTGAAAATTCTACTGATAACTCTGAATTCAAATTTGAAAATTCTACTGATAACTCTGAATTCAAATTTGAAAATTCTACTGATAACTCTGAATTCAAATTTAAAAATTCTACTAATAACTCTGAATTTAAATTTGAAAATATTACTGATAACTCTGAATTTAAATTTGAAAATATTATGTTGGATCGAGATAAATGATAGAGGGGGGTGAATATCGTTAAAACTTTTCGGATTAAGGAAATAGTAAATACGTAGCGGAAATAAATCAATCACACAGGAACACAAGTAGATTTTTACAAGATAAGTACAATATTATATCAGGAAACTAAAATTACAACACTTTTCGTTACCGACGCCCGATGTGGATCGTATTTCGGAGCTGAGGGTCGTCGTCGGCGCTGGGATCTCGAAGTTGGATTTTGCCGGGGCGTAGCGCTTGAACGAAAAGCTTTGGAGCGTTAGAAAGCAGTGATCATGAAGCCTTGGGATCGAGCACCCTTTTATAGTGCTCCTGGGGGCGCCTGATTCGCTGGGGGTGCCTAACACGTGCCTTCAGCTGCGAGAACCTCCATCCGTAGCTCAGTCAGCACTTATCCCCTTTAATTCGTCCCCGCTCTGACTGGGGCCCCCGGGACCTCCTGGGCGCCTAGGTTGTCCTGGTCCAATGGTTTCGTGGTAGATTTACTTCGATGGTTTGTTTGGCTTTGACATTGGGCGTCCGGGACCTCCTGGGTGCCTAGCGTACTGTGGTTTCGAAGCAGTCTTGCTTCATTACTGTTTTGGCCTTGACCTTGGGCGCCCAGGACCTCCCGGGCGCCTAGCCTAGTTGCCTACCCCTTTCCTTTGGGGCGTTCTGAGCTGCAGAAACACACTCCTTCAGTCCCTGCAACCAAGGTTAGTTCTAAAATAAACAAAGCAAGAGTATTAGTCAATATTTACAGTCGTAGCTGTCTTGGTTGTGACTTTGGGTCTCCCAAATGGAACCCTAAGTCGAACCGACGCCTACTGTTCCTCGACGAGAATGCGTCCTCACTACTCCTCTCAGGAGAGTTTACCTTTTGCCAACCGGCTCCTCCGGTTGGACTTTTGCCAATCCACCTGACCAGGTCTTCGTGCCCAACTTCCGGTCAGGTCTTCGGTGCCTAGCCCCTTTGCCAGGACTTCGTGCCCAGTCCTAACCAGGACTTCTTTGACCAACTTCTGGTCAGGTCTTCTTGCCCAGTCCTTGACCAGGACTTCTTTGCCCAGCCCTTTGCCAGGACTTCTTGCCTAGTGTACCTAGGACTTCTTCCTGCACACTCAGTGAACTAGTTAGAACACAACAACATCTTAACTTCTGAACCCTTTTGCCATGATCAAAACCCAGGTTTGACTTAGGTGTTGCCTGCACCAACAATCTCCCCCTTTTTGATTTATGGCAACCCGGTTCAAAAAGTTAAGTTAAACAAACATAGGTAAAGTACTAGTTTTAATTTCCTCCCCATGGAAGAAATCTCCCCCTGAGTTTTTCAAAAATTCGTGGGGTATTTGAAAAGGTTTCTAAGTCTTTGTTTCTAAAATTGAAAGAGTTTTTCAGGTTTTTAATACTTAGAAAATTTTCAAGAAGGGATTTTTGAGTTAGAACAAAAATTTTCCAAAATATTTTGAGTTGGGCACTTTAGAAAATTTTTCAACACATTTAGCTTTAGCACTTAGAAAATTTTCAGGAGAATTTTGAAGTTAACACTTAGAAAATTTTCAAGAGACTTTAGAGTAAGTACTTTAAAATTTTTAAAACAAAGTTAAGTACTTAGAATAATTTCGAAAACAATTTTGAGTTAAGTACTTAAAATAATTTCAAAAACAATTTTAAGTTAAGTACTTAAAATAATTTCGAAAGCAATTTTGAGTTAAGTACTTAAAAGAATTTCGAAAATAATTTTGAGTTAAGTACTTATAATAATTTCGAAAACAATTTTGAGTTAAGTAGAATTTAAGTACTTAGAACAATTTTCAACCAAAAAGAACTTAAGCACTTAGAGAACCTTACTTTTTGAAAAAGGAGATAAAAGTATTTAATTTGAAAAAATTAAAAGTTTTGAAAAGAAATTTAATTTGAAAAAACCCTTCTTTTTGTAACGCCCACTTTTTTTTTTCTTTCCATAAAGCGGCGTTACGTTAACATGGGTAGGGCAGTGGACATCATAATGCAGCGGAAAAACTTTAAACTTACACCTACATATACCTACTATCATTTCTAACATGATGACATGGGAACTTGGCATATTAACTTCATACTTAGCATCATATCATGTCATACTTAGCATCATGTCATAGAGTCACATAAGTCATCATTCAAGCACATAAGTAGCAAAGGTAAAGTTCTAGCATAAGACGAGTAAACATATTGTTTTCTTGGCCAAGTCACTACCACACACATGCATTCTTGCCCTCCTGCTGCTTCCTTACTGTCCCCTTGCGTGATCTGCGGTATAAGGAAATAAGACTATAAGCACACAGGCTTAGTAAGACACTTTCCTACTCACTAAAACATTCATCACTTAATAACGAGCACATGAAACATTAACATACTTAGTGCTCTACTTCGAACATAAGCATCTAGGATCATTTAGCATATATTTGTCATGGCATGAACATAAACATAATAAACATTCTTAACATGGCATGATACATGGCATAAACCTAAACATCATAAACATTCTTAGCATAGCATGATACATGGCATAAACATAAACATAATAAACATTCTTAGCATGGCATGATACATGGCATAAACATAAACATAATAAACATTCTTAGCATGGCATGATACATGGCATAGACATAAACATAATAAACATTCTTAGCATGACATGATATATGGCATAAACATAAACCTAAACATAATAAACATTCGTAGTATGGCAGAATACTTGTCATAACATGAACATAAGGTATGAACCAACCCGTATGGCATAAACATAGGCATGCTTTCTAACATAGCATATGGGCATCTTCTTAACATGATCATAACATAATCATTTACTATCATGCATATTTCTTGACATGAAGCATAAGCATAAGATATTACTATCATGGCATAATGCATAACATGAATGAATGCATGAGTCTAATGCATATACATAAGGATGCTTAACTTGTAAAATCATACTTTTAAATACTTAAACATAATCATCACATTGTTGGGGTCCCCGGCTTGTACCACATACATACATCATAAGCGCGCATCCCTAAGTAAATACGAGGTCGCGAGCCCCGACCTACTAGGGTAAGGACAGCATAATCGGTAGTCCCAGAACCGGGGCGTTCTTAAGGTGCCCATCCCTGTTTCACAGCTTCGGTAGTGCCAGAATCGTGGACAGCATAGTCGGTAGTCCAGAACCGGGGCGTTCTTAAGGTGCCCATCCCTTGGACCCATACTTCGGTCCGGTACAAGCCCATTCATAAAGTAAAATACTTTACATGCTTCATCATTCATAAGACATGGCATACATCTTCATTCATAAAACATGACATGCATTTTCATTCATAAAACATGTCATCCATTTTCATTCATAAACATGGCATGCATTTTCATTCATAAAACATGGCATGCATTTTCATTCATAAGACATGGCATGCGTAACGACCCGGCCCGTCTATCAGCCCATTTACCGGTCCTCAAAACCGTCGTACCGTCGACCATCGACCGTGCCGTTATTCATAAACATGGCATGCATCTTTATTCATAAAACATAGCATGCACTTTCATTCATAAACATAATATGCATCTTCATTCATAAACATAACATGCATCTTCATTCATAGAACATGACCTACTTACATAAACATCATTCTTATTCCTAGAGCTTGCATGATCATGGCATATAAGGTAAACATTGCATTATATTCATTGAACATGACATGTTTGCATAGACATTTATCCTAATCCATAGAACTTGCATGATCATGATACATAAGGTAAACATTGCATTTCATACATAAGCATGGTATCTATCTCAAGCATGCATGGGTAGGACTTCCATAAACATACTACCTACCCTTCAAGTACATGGCATAGGACATAAGACATTCATAAATAAACCCTATTAAGCATGACATCCAATCATAACATACAACATAAAATATGGTGCTTAAGGTTAGGGTTATAGGTAACTTAATTTCTACCACATGCTTGAACCTTTATAGATACTTCATAATAAAGCATAAACCATCCTTCTTCAAACCATAACTTCCCCCAAACCCTAGTTACCTTGCTTGGCCAAAACCTATAAGGGAAGAGTTCCATCATTCAATTACATGTAAGGTAGCATAAGGAAAAGTAACAACCATACATTACCTATAGGGTCATAAGAAGCCATTTGGCTCATGATTAGGGTTCACCCTAACTCCAAGCCCTACTTTCTAGGGTTGGCCGAAATATATAAGGGCCATGGGTGCATGAATAAATTCATAGAATTTCCAATTAAACATCTAACACCTTCCATACAATACCATAGGAGCCCTTAGGACCCTTACTTGAGGGAAACCCTAACTCTTTGCCCTAAACCCCTACTTGGCCGAAAGTTATAGGGTCACCAAGCCTTGTAAAAATCCACATAAGTCACCCTCAATCTCCCTTATATCATGTTAATACACAAAATACATACATGAAGGTTTAGATCCAACCCTACCCATGGGTTTATGGGGTTGGCCGAAACCCTAGGGAATACTAGGGTACCCCAAAATTTCTCCAAATCTTATTTTAACCTATTTTCATCATGAAAAAACATTAGAGAGCATGAGTAATATTTTTAACATCATTTTGAACCCAAAAACCCTAGTGGTCGAATACTATAGGGGTCCAAAACATGATTTTCTCAACATCAATCTCAAAACCAAACTTCATATTATGCTAAAATCCAAATGAACTATTATACCACAGGTGAGGGAGTCTTACATTGGTTGATCTTGATTATAGACCTTAGATTTGGGAGAAGGATGAAGATCTTGTTGCCTTTTGACCACCCCTAGCCTTTGTACCCTTGTAAAAGCCTTGGATCTTGGAGATGGAGCCTTAGGTGAACCTTTTCCAAGAGAGAATCCAATTGGGATTTCGGCTAGAATGACGGAGGAGGAAGAAGAATGTAACTCCCATGCCCCCTCTTTATAACACATTAAGGAGGGTAAGTGAAGAGTCATGTTGTCTCTTCATTTTCCCTAAGCCTTAACCATAATCCACTTCATTTCCTCATAGCACTCCCTTGCTAGGTGAATTGGTTAGAGCATGCATGGTTGTACAAGAGGTCCAAGGTTCAATCCTTAGTGCATGCACTAATTTTCTATTATATTTTTTATTTTATTTCCTATTATTTTGCAAATCCCCTAAAAATTCCCCCATAATTATGTTAATATTTCTCATTAAAACCCTTTATATTTCTATAAATTTTACCTAAAATTCACCAATAATCATGGTACTAGAAAGCCCATATAAGGCCTATTAGTGCCTAACTTCCCAATTTAAATAGGAAATTTATGCTAAACTCATTCATAATCCTACTAATACTCCTAATTAAAATCCATTTATATTCATATTAACTTTTTGCTTAAAATCTACCAATAATCATGGTACTAGAAAGCCCATCTAAGGCCCATTAGTACTTAATTTCTCAATTTAAATAGGAAACCATGCTAAAACTCACCCATAATCATACTAATATTCCTAATTAAAATCCATTTATATTTATATTAAATTCTACCTAAAATCTACTAATAATCATGGTACTAGAAAATCCCATATAAGGCCCATTAGTACTTAATTTCTCAATTTACATGAGAAAAATCATGGATTCCTAGGCTAAGGTTCGTACTAATATCTCTAGGTCCCTCGGAAAATTATCTAGACATAATCAATATTTTAAAGAAAATATTGAGAGAATTTTCGGGTCGTTACACTTTTCTCTCCTTTCCAATCTTTCCCCCTTTGCCATATATCAAAAAATATAGCAAAAAGAATGAGTAATAAAAGTAAGGTGATGTACTGAACCAATTCTAAGTATAAACTGGACCAAATCAACTTAAATTTTCTCTTTCGGGACCTGTCTAACCCAGTTAGCTACTTACTAACTGCTATAAATAGTAGCTTTCGCTAGGGATAGTCAAGTTAAGTGTTCTGATCAAGTTAGATTTTCTAAGCTTGACACTTAACCTGATTACTGTTTAATTGGTGTTTAGTGCCCCAATTACTATAGATGCACTGACTTAAAGCATCTTGAATCAAGGCATAGACCTAAGCATCTCAACCCAGTCTAGGTTATCAATCAAAAGTACCCTAAGGTGCTTGTGAGATGCTGGCTTCTAGATCTATAGATGCATGCAGTTCTAGGGTTAGGGCCTAAGCTAAGTTCATTTGCGAAAAAATCCTAGTTTTGAAGGGGGTAAGTTTTAATAAAAAAACTAAGTCGAAAATCATTTTAAATTTCAAGCTAAAAATGATTTTTCACATAAGATAAGAAATAAAACAGTTTTTGAAAAACATAAATAGAGCAGTTCTATTCTACCAAGCATAACCCTAACTGCCTTCTTAGTGAGCTGAACTCAGACTCAGGTAAGGGTTTGGTGAAGATATCAGCTAAGTTAGATTTTGAGTCTATATGCTTAAGGACTATCTCACCCCTGGCTACATGATCTCTTACAAAGTGGTGTTTAACTTCTATGTGTTTAGTTCTAGAGTGTTGGATTGGGTTCTTAGTTAGATTAATTGAACTTATGTTATCAATGTAGACTTGGGTTTGGGAGTAATCAAGCTGGAAGTCCTTAAGAGTGTGCATCATCCATAAGAGTTGTGCTACACACTCTCCTAAAGCAACATACTCAGCTTCGGTTGTAGATAGAGTTACGTAGTGTTGCTTTCTACTGCACCAACTGACTAGACTATTTCCTAAAAGTTGATAGCTTCTACTTGTGCTTTTTCTATCTAGTTTGCATCCAGCATAGTTAGAATTCGAGTATCCTGACAGGTCAAAAGTTGAGGTCCTAGGATACCAAATCCCTACATTTAGGGTGCCCTTAATGTATCTATGTATTCTTTTTAGGGCTGCTAAGTGTGTTTCCTTAGCACAGGTTTGGTATCTAGCACACATTCCTACAGCAAAAAGGATATCAAGTCTGCTAGCTGTAAGGTAAAGTAGACTACCAATCATACTTCGATATAGTTTAAGGTCTACAGGTTTACCATCAGGGTCACTATCTATTTTTACATTTGTGGCCATAGGGGTACTTATGCTTTTGGAGTTATCCATTTTAAATTTCTTTATTAACTCCTTAGCATATTTGGATTAATGGACATAATTTTCATCCCTAGTTTGCCTAATTTGTAATCCTAAAAAGAAGTTGAGCTCACCAACTAAGCTCATTTCAAATTCGTTTTTCATTATTTTTACAAATTCTTTTAAAAAATTTGACTTGGTGGATCCAAAAATTATGTCGTCAACATAGATTTGGGCAATAAAAATGTCTTTTTCTAAGGTCATAACAAAAAGAGTTGAGTCAATTTGTCCTTAGTTAAATTCCTTAGAAATGAGGTAGGTTGATAGGCGTTCATACCATGCCTTAGGTGCTTATTTTAGTCCATACAGTGCCTTATTAAGTTTGTAAACATAGTCAGGTTTTTCTAAGTCCTCAAAACTAGGGGGTTTTCCTACATAGACTTCTTCTCTAATAAACCCATTCAGAAAGGCTGACTTTACATCCATTTGGTAGAGTTTAAATCCTTTATGGGCTACAAAGGCTAGCAACATTCTAATAGAGTCAAGTCTGGCTACTGGGGCATAGGTTTTGTCATAGTCTAACCCTTCGACATGACTGAATCCTTTAGCTACTAAGCGGGCTTTATTTCTAACTATTTTCCCTTGGTCATTTAGCTTATTCCTAAACACCCACTTAGTGTCAATAATGGATTTGCCCTCAGGTTTAGGTATTAGTTCCCAGACTTGGTTCCTTTCAAATTGGGCTAACTCCTCTTGCATTACTATGATCCAATCAGGATCAGGTAAGGCTTCCTCTATAGTCTTAGGTTCAATTTTTGAAATCAGTGCGATCTGACTAAGATTTCTATAGGAAGACCTAGTTTTGACTCCTAAGGTTGGATCACCCACAGTTTGATCAGTTGGGTGACTGAGTCTGGGTTTTTAGTTCTTCTATTACTTGGTTCAGCCTCAGGTTCGGCTGGACGGTTTGGTTCAGTATTTGGTTCAATTACTTGGGTTGGTTCAATTATTGGTTCAATTGACTCAGTAGTTGGTTCAATAGTCAGTTCATTTAGAGGTTCAACAAGTGGTTCAAGTTGTGGTTCAATAATTTGTTCATTATCTTCATGATCAATATTTGATGGATTTAGATCTGGATTATCAGATTTTGAATTAGTTTCCTCATCAAATATTAGATTTGTTGTTTCTTCAATTTTGTTAGTTTGTTTATTGTAGACCCTGTGGCTCTACTTGTTGTTGAATATCCTAAAAATATTCCAGGGGTCGACTTAGACTGGAATCTCCCTAGATAGTCCTGGTGTTTAGGATATGGACTTTCCACCCAAAGACCCTTAGGTAGTGTAGGTTTGGAAGTCTATGATAATATAATTCATAGGGAGTTTTATTATGTTGTTTTTTAATTAGGACCCTATTTTGGATATAGCAAGCTGTACTAATTGCTTCTGCCCAAAATTGGTTAGCTAGGTTGAATTCATTGAGCATAGTCCTAGCGGCTTCCTGTTGTTGGATCGAGAGAAACGATAGAGGGGGGTGAATATCGTAAAACGTTCGATTGGAAAAGAGAATGCGTAGCGGAAGAGTAAAAACAAAAACACGCAAACACCAAGTTTTTTACTTGGTTCGGAGCCTAGGTCGACTCCTACTCCAAGGCCCATGGTCGCTAACCATTTACTGCGGGCAATACTATAATCGCGCAAAATCAGTTACAGAAATAGAATTACAGTTCAAGTGCAGTACTGAAATTAAACTCTTCTTTTTACCGACGTCCGGTGTAGATTACTTTTTCCGGAGCAGTAGGACGTCGTTGGCGCATGTATCTTGAGTCGAGAGGTTGCCGGAGCAGAGTGCGGAAGCAGAAGAGCGTGAATGCGTTCGAGAACTTGGATGATCGAAAGCCTTGGCGTTGGGTGCTATTTATAGCACCTCGGGGCGCCCTGGACGTCGGAGGCGCCCTAGACGTGGAGGCGCCCCCCACGTGTCACATGATCTGAGCTTCGCTCGATCAACCTCTATCCCACTCAAATAGGGCTAAGGTTTGACACTAGGGGTGCCCGGGATGCTGGGGGCGCCCTGGTTGACTCCTTCAGCGCGGGCTTCTCGGCTGGATAAGGGTAATCGGCCTCGCTGGCTTAGGCGCGGGGCGCCCTGGGCACTGAGGGCGCCCCGGCCAGTAAGTAGCCAAAGCACTTGTTGCTTCATTTGTTTTGTGTTGGCCTTGGGGGCGCCCTGAACACTGGGGGCGCCCTGCTCAGCTACTTGCCTCTCTCCTTTGGGCATTCTGAGCTGCAGACACACGTTCCTTCGGTCCTGCATCTAGGGTTAGTCCAAAACAATATGAAGCAATAGAGTATTGAGTTTATACAGCCTTAGCTGTCTTGGTTCTGACTTTGGGTCTCCAAAATGGAACCCTAGGTCGAACCGACGCCTACTGTTCCCTCGACGGGGAATGCGTCCTCACCTACTCCTCTCAGGAGAGTTTACCTGTCTCCAACCGACTCCTCCATTTGGACTTTTGCCCAGCAGTCCTTCGCCAGGTGTTCAGCACCAGGCTATTCTTCGCCTGGTGCCTAGCAGCCCTTCGCTAGGTCTTTGTCTCCTGGCATTCCTTCGTCAGGTGCCTAGCAGTCCTTTGCTAGGGTTTTGTATCTTGGCAGTCCTTCGCCAGGTGCCTAATAGTCCGTCGTTAGGGCTTTTGGATCTGCACACTCACGCATCATGTTAGAAAACAAATAAGACTTAACTTTTGAACCCCTTTGCCATTTATCAAAACATAGGTTTGACTTGGGTGCTGTCTGCACCAACAATCTCCCTCTTTTTGATTTATGACAACCCGATTCAAAAAGTTAAGTTAATCATAGCAGATGATACATCAGTTTAGTTCCCTCCCCCTGGAAGGAATCTCCCCCTTGATTTTTCAAAAATTCATGGGGTTTTTGAAAATATGTTTTAAGTCTAAAGATGGATTTTCCTTACACTTTTTAACAGAAACTTTAGAGTCAAATTTTCCAAAAATAATTTTGGTTGTGTACTTTGGAAAATTTAAATACTTAGAGAAATTTTGAAAACTTAAGTTTAAAAGTACTTAAAAAATTTGAAATCTTAAGTTTAAAGTGCTTAGAAAAATTTTGAAATCTTAAGTTTGAAGTACTTAGAAAAATTTTGAAATTTTAAGTTTGAAGTACTTAGAAAAATTTTGAAATTTTAAGTACTTTGAAGATTTTGAAAACTTAAGTTTAAAGTATTTAAAAAAAATTTTGAAATCTTGAGTACTTTGAAGATTTTGAAAACTTAAGTTCAAAGTACTTAGAAAAATTTTAAAATCTTAAGTTTAAATGTACTTAAAAAACTCTTTGAATAAAGGATAGAGTTTTTGAATTTTGAACCAAAATTGACTTTTAAAGATTAAGTGTTTTTTGAATAAAGGATAGAGTTTTTGAATTTTGAACCAAAATTGACTTTGAATTTTGAAAAAATTTTGAAAAAAATTTTAAACAAAATTTAAACTCTTTCTCCTTTGCTTATCTCTCCCCCTTTGCCATATATCAAAAATACAGGAATATAGCAAACAAGCAGATTGCATAATAAAAAATAAAACTGCCTAATTTGCTGTGCTGAACCAATTCAAGAATTGAACTAAATCAAACCAGTTTCAATTTCTCGTTTAGGATCCTGTCTAACTCGATTAGCTACTTACTAACTGTTATAAATAGTAGTTTTCGCTAGGGTTAGTCAAGTTAAGTGTTCTGTTCAAGTTAGATTTTCTAAACTTTGACACATAACTTGATCAATGTATAAGTTCTATTTAGTGCCCCAATTACTGCAGATGCACTGACTTAAAGCATCTTGAATTAAGGCAAAGTCCTAAGTATCTCAACTCATTCTAGGTTATTAATCAAAAGTACCCTAAGGTACTTGTGAGATGCTGGCTTCTAAATCTATAGGTGCATGAGTTCTAGGGTTAGGGCCTAGGCTAAGTCCATTTACGAAAAAGCCTTAGTTTTGAAGGGGGTAGTTTTAGAATAAAACTAAGTCGAAAATTTTATTTTTAAAAGCTTTTTCAACAAATAAGTAGAAGCTGATTTTGAAATTAAGTAAAGCAGTTTTAAGACTATTTTTTTTTAAACTGATTTTCAAATCAAGTAAAGCAATAGGAAACTGAAAGTTAACCTATTCTACTAAGCACAGTCCTAACTGCCTTCTTAGTGAGCTGAACTCAGACTCAGGTAGGGGTTTAGTGAAAATGTCAGCTAAGTTAGATTTAGAGTCTACATGCTTAAGGACTATTTCACCCCTGGCTACATAGTCTCTTACAAAGTGGTGTTTAACTTCTATGTGTTTAGTCTTGGAATGTTGGATTGGATTCTTAGTTAGATTAATCGAGCTTATGTTGTCAATGAAGACTTGCGTTTGAGTGTAGTTAAGCTGGAAATCCTTAAGAGTGTGCATCATACATAGTAATTGTGCTACACATTCTCCTAAAGCAACATACTCAGCTTCAGTTGTAGATAGAGCTACACAGTGTTGTTTTCTGCTGCACCAACTGACTAGACTATTTCCTAATAGTTGGCAGCTCCCACTTGTGCTCTTTCTATCTAATTTGCAACCAGCATAGTCAGAATCCGAATATCCTGACAAGTCAAAGGTTGAGGTCCTAGGATACCAAATCCTACATTTAGGGTGCCCTTAACATATCTTAGTATTATTTTTAGGGCTGCTAAGTGCGTTTCCTTAGCATAGGTTTGGAATCTAGCACACATTCCTACAGCAAAAAGAATATCAGGTCTGCTTGCTGTTAGGTACAGTAGACTTCCTATCATGCTTCTATAGAGTTTAAGGTCTATTGGTTTACCAGTATGGTCACTATCTATTTTCACATTTGTGGCCATGGGGGTACTTATGCTTTTAGAGTTATCCATTTTAAATTTCTTTACTAATTCTTTAGCATATTTGGATTGATGACGTAGTTTCCATCCCTAGTTTGTTTAATTTGTAACCCTAAGAAAAAGTTAAGCTCACCAAGTAAGCTCATTTCAAATTCATTTTCCATTATTTTAACAAATTCTTTTAGAAAGTTTGAGTTGGTGGACCCAAAAAATTATGTCAACTACGTAGATTTGGGCAATAAATATATCTTTTCCTAGGGTCGTAATAAATAGGGTTGAATCAATTTGACCTTGTTTAAATTCTTTAGAAATTAAGTAAGTTGATAAGCGTTCGTATCAGGCCCTAGGTGCTTGTTTTAACTCATATAGTGCTTTAGTGAGTTTGTAAACGTGGTTAGGTCTTTCTATGTCCTCAAACCCAGGGGGTTGTCCTACATAAACTTCTTCTTTAATGAATCCATTTAGAAAGGCTGACTTTACATCCATTTGGTATAGCTTGAAACCTTTATGGGATGCAAAGGCTAATAACATCCTAATGGACTCAAGTCTAGCTACTGGGGCATATGTTTCGTCATAATCTAACTCTTCTACTTGGCTGAATCCTTTCGCTACTAAGCGGGCTTTATTTCTGACTATCTTTCCTTGATCATTAACTTATTCCTAATAACCACTTAGTGTCAATGACAGATTTGCCCTCAGGTTTAGGTACTAGTTCCCAAACTTGGTTCCTCTCAAATTGGGCTAGCTCTTCTTGCATCGCTATGATCCAATCAGGATCAGGTAAGGCTTCTTCTATAGTCTTAGGTTCTATTTTTGAGATCATTGCTATCTGACTAAGGTTTCTATAGGAAGACCTAGTTCTGACTCCTAGGGTTGGATCACCCACAATTTGATCGGTTGGGTGACTGAGCCTGGGTTTCTTGGTTTTTCTAGTACTTGGTTCAGCCTCAGGTCTGTCTGGTTGGTTTGGTTCACTATTTGATACAACTATTTGAGTAGGTTCAATTATTGGTTCAATAGTTGATTCAATTAACTCATTAGTTGGTTCAATAGTCAGTTCATTTATGGGATCAACTAAGGATTCAACTGTTTGTTCATTATCTTCTTGATCAGAAGTTTGATTTAGATTATCAGATTTTGAGTTAATTTCTTCATTAAATATTAAATTGGTTGTTTCTTCGATTTTCTTAGTTTGTTTGTTGGTTTACAGGCTCTACTTGTGGTTGAATATCCTAGGAAGATACCTGGGGTTGACTTAGACTGGAATTTTCCTAGATAGTCTTTGGTGTTTAGGATATGGACTTTACATCCAAAGACTCTTAAGTAATGTAGATTTGGAAGTCTATGATAGTATAATTCATAGGGTGTTTTGTTGTGTCTCTTGTTAATCAGGACCCTATTTTGAATGTAGCAAGCCATACTAACTGCTTCTGCCCAATATTGATTGACTAGTTTGAATTCGTTGAGTATAGCCCTAGAGGCTTCCTGTAGGGTTCTATTTCTTCTTTCAACTATCCCATTTTGCTGTGGGGTTCTAGGACACGAAAATTCATATATGTACCCATTTACCTTACAGAATTCCTCGAACCGTTGATTTTCAAACTCTCCTCCGTGGTCACTCCTAAGTCTTTTAATCTTAGTGTCGTTTTGATTTTCAATTAACTTATAAAATTCATTGAATAGGTTCAGGGTTTCATCTTGGTCTTTAGAAACCTAACCCAGGTAAATCTAGAGTAATCATCAACTATTACTAAGCAGTACCAGTTTCCGCTTAGTGACTTGGCTCCATGTGAATCAAATAGGTCAAGGTGCAGGAGCTCAAGTATGGTTTGAGTTTGATCAGATTGGATTAGTTTGTGACTAGACCTGGTTTGTTTACCTTGATTACATGATTCACATATTAAGTTTTCATGATTTTTAATTTTAGGGATACCTTTAATTAGTCCAAGTTGGGTGATTTTTGAAATAATTCTTAGGTTACTATGACCTAGTCTCCTATACCAGAGGTTTGATTGTTCTAACTGAGTTAACATGCATTTAGGTACTAGGGGTAGATTTATAGTGTAAACATTATTTTTCCTAGTGCCCTTAAGCATGACTTTTGAGTCTTGCAGGTTTCTAATCAGGCAGTTAGAATTGTTGAAGGTAACTACATAACCAGAATCACACAACTGACTTATGCTAAGCAGGTTAAAATTAAAATTTTCAACCAAAAGTACTTTCTTAATAACAAAGTTAGATTTAAGTTCAATATTACCTGACCCAATTACCTTGAGTGTAGCATTGTTGCCAAATGCCACTGAGCCTAGGTTCTTGAACTTGAATTTGGTGAATTTCAATTTATCTCCAGTCATGTGTTTGGAGCAACCGCTATCCAACATCCATTGGTCCAAATCTTTATGTTCCTACACATAAAGAGTTTTGTTGATTTGGATCCAATTAGAATCAAGAATATCTTAAATTGATTTTCACAACCTAGTCTGTCTCACCCAAATCTAGGGTTATCAATCACGTTAGCCTTATAGGTTTTGTGAGACAGGTTTTGGTAAATAAATTTTTGAAAAACATGATTTATTTTGAAAGACTTAATTTAATTTTGAAAGCAATCAATTTATTTTTAATTTAAAAAAATATTTGAATCTATAATTAACTGAACGTTTGTGTTAGATTCGAATTTGACAGAGACTAGTTTGAATTTGAATTTCAACGATTGGCTTCCAGGTCTTGGCGAGGCACTAGGCCTTCTTTGGCCGTAGCCTTATTGGATCATCAACCCTTTCCTTGACAAAGCCTTTCAGTGAAATTTTATTTTCAAAATTAATCTTTGAAAAATTCTGGTCTAACTAATTTGGGTCTTGGATCGGTAGCTTCGGCTAGTTTCACCAGTCTAAAGAGACCAAGTAAAGAATACTTGTCCTTATTAGAATTGGTTTCCCTAACGTACTATCATCTCACCGCCACCCAATACTATGTTGTCAAATTTCAGTTAAGTTGTTCAGTCCTTAAACTAACCATTCCTAATTCTAAACATGGCAAATTGTAGAAATTAAATAAACAAGCAAACATGCAATTAAAAAACAAAGAAAGTTGGATTTTATCTAACAATAAATATGGTTTTTAATTTGGCTCCCCCTGGACTAAAGCCACGATAATGGTTTGGCAAGATATGAATCTTGTCCTTAGGGATCCAATACTGATTTGATCCAGTTTGTTTGTTCAGGCACAGTTTAGGTACCCATGCCTGAACTTTAGGTCTGGATTGGTTCATTACAGCATAATAGGATCATTGCCTAGATTTGGTTCTATAGCCTAGTCCGGATCGATTTAGAACCGACTTCTGTTTTCCAAGAATCATGTCAAGACCCTTGGAACCAGAAGTGAATCATTCTAAGGCAGATCTAAGATCCTTAACTTGAGTTTTCAAGAAAGAGTTCTCTGAGTCAAGTTTTTCAACTTGAGCAGAGGTTCCTTCTTGAACCTTCTCAGTTAAGGATTCAGAGTCTGCTCTCTCTTTTAGGAGTTTTACTTCCTGTCGGAGAGTTCGACTTGGAGTTTAGCTTTCGCCAAATCTCGAGAAGATAGGATATCAATTCACATAATTGTACTCTAGAAAATCCACTTACAGTGATTTCACCATTTTCTGAAAATGTGAGTTTTCCATCGTTCTGCTCTGATTCTGACTCGGTCTCAAGTTCTTCGGAGGCAATCAGAGCTAATAGGTTTGACTAGGGTGCCTCTTTTTCTTCTTCTGACAAAGATTCGTCCCAGGTTGCTTGGAGTGCTTTCTTTCTTCTTGTCTTCTTGGTCTCTTTTAGGTTCGGACACTCCGTCTTGTAGTGACCTTTCTTCTTGCACTCGTAGCAGGTCACGTTGGGCTTGTTCTTTTCTTTTACGGGTTCAGCTGGTTCGTCCTTTCTTCGGCTTGTTTTTTGTCTGTTGGTTTGGTTCTTCAATTCTTTGTAGTAGCTTCGTGCCAGTCGGACCAGCTTAGGTCGATTTCCTTCTTCATCTTCTGAGTCTGAGTCTGAGTTAGACTCGGGTTCAGGTTGAGGCTTCTTCTTCGTTGTCCTTCCAGTTTTTCCTGCAACAAAGGCAATACCTTTCTCGGCTAGATTGCAGTTAGTCTGTTCGTGTAATTCTAATTTAGAGAACAATTCATCTAATTTAATTTTAGAGAGGTCCCTTGAAACCTTGTATGCATCTACCATGGATGCCCACAAGGTGTTTCTTGGGAAAGCATTTAAAGCGTACCTTATTAGGTCACGGTTTTCAACCTTGTGACCAATAGTGTTTAGACCGTGTTGATGCAGTCTGGCCCTGATTGTTGTTTTGGTGTTGACAACAATTTTAGTTTAGGGTGATGATTATGATGATTATGATTAAGTCCTGATCGAGGATTAGGTATGATATGGAAAATCCTAACCTGGGAGGTTAGGTGTGATGATTATGATGATTATGATTAAGTCCTGATCGAGGATTAGGCATGATATGGAAAATCCTAACCTGGAGGTCTAGGTGTTGGAAAAGTCCTAATTCGGAAGGGTTGGGTGAAAAGTCCTAGCTTGGAGGGCTAGGTGAAAAGTCCTAACTTGGAGGGTTAGGTGCAAATTCCCATCCTGGAGAATTAGGTGAAAAAGTCCTGACTTGGAGGGTCAGGTGCCTAGCTTAGAGGGCTAGGTTGGATGATGTTCTAACTCGGAATAGTTGGGTGAAAAGTCCTAGCTTGGACGGCTAGGTGAAAAGTCCTAGCTTGGACGGCTAGGTGAAAAGTCCTAACTTGGAGGGTTAGGTGTAAATTCCCAACTTGGAGAGTTAGATGGAAAAATCCTTAGCTTGGAGGGCTAAGGTGGATGAATTCCTAGCTTGGAGGGCTAGGGTTGAGTCACTGGATCGGTCTGGTGACCGATCAGGGACATTGGCACGCTGCTCCTTAGTGGATCGGTCTGGTGACCGATCCAGCTATGTTTGATCGGACTGGTGACCGATCAGGGAGCGCACAGTGAGATTGGGAATCTACTGTGTGGCTCCTGATCGGACCGGTGACCGATCAGGGAGCAGGCTGCTTCCTTGCTGTCTTGCTCCTGATCGATCTGGTGACCGATCAGGGAGCAAACGGTGAGTGAGTTCCCTTGCTAATCAAAGTCTTGGATCGGTCCGGTGACCGATCAGGGATCTTGGATTTGATTAAAAAATAACTGTTCATCTGCCCTGATCGATCTGGGTGACCGATCAGGATCCATTCTGATCGATCTGGTGACCGATCAGGCTTAACCCTAATCGGTCTGGTGACCGATCAGGCGTGTATAGCTGCGAGAGCTGGGAATCCCAGCGAAGTAGTGGATCGATCTGGTGACCGATCCACACACCCTGGATCGGTCCGGTGACCGATCACTTTAATTCAAATTTCACTGTCAGACGTTGTCAGAGCGTCTGATCGTATCTGATTTGCTGATGTATGTTTCTGATATTTGATATGCTGCTTGATTTGCTGCTCTAATGCTCTGATTGAGTTTCAGGTGACAGGGGAGGATTCAAACACTCAAGGAGAAGTCAAAGAGTGCTTTCCTTGGAGCAGGTTTGTCTCTTTCTCATCTCAGGTTGCAACGGCGAGCTGCAGACTGGAGCTGAGACTGGAGCTTGACTGAGGGGAGCTCAGTGAGTCCAGAGATAGCTCAGTAGAGGCTGGCGTTGGCAGATGAGTAGCTGGGAGCTACAGAGATGTTGTCACTTGTCGCTTGGCGGAGAAACAAAAAGGAACGCGAGAAGGAGAGTTTGGAATCAGTTTTTCGTGCTCTTGAGTTCCTGTGTTACAAGCTTGCTGTTCTTGAGTTCTTCAACCATTCTAAGCAAGCTATTGAGGAGCAATCATCATACTTGAGCGCTTGAAGGAGAAAACAAGAGGCTTGGAGTCCGACAGTGGGAAGACACGGAGCAGGGGTCTGCGTGAGATCGCCACTGGGTGGAGCTCAGGGAAGCTTGTTGTGTTTTGTCCTTGCTAAGTGTTTGAGTAAGATCCTTCTTGTTGTTGTTTCATTGTGCTCATTCTATATCATTGTTTGAAACACACTGTGGGAGGTTTCTCCACCGAGAAGGAGGTTGCTTCATATCCGGTGTTAACCGGGGCTTGATCTGCCGACGATCAAGGGATCGCCCACCTCAAGGGCACGCCAAGGAGTAGGGGCAAGTTATCCCCGAACCTTGTAAACCTCCTTGTTAGCGATCTTGCTAGTCGTGTTTGTTTGCTTTCGTTTTGTTTTTCTGCACACTCTGTTTTCTACTCTTTCCGCTGTGCTACTGATATTTGAGTTGCAGAAATCGTGATAAGTTTCGAAGGAGAAAGTGGTTGTCTATATTCACCCCCCCCTCTATAGCCATCTCGTTCCCAACAAGTGGTATCAGAGCAAGGGGCTCTATACACGGCTTAACAACCGAGAGTTTTCAACAAGATGGCTTTGAGAGAAGGCTTCTCCACCACCCGACCTCCATTCTTTGATGGCGCCGACTTCCAATATTGGAGATCAAAAATGGAATACTATTTGAAGATGGATATCCATACGTGGTTCGCGGTGAAGGAAGGATTCATCCCTCCTAAGGATGATGAAGGCAAGGAACTCGAATCTTCGCGGTGGACTGCCGAACAAACAAGGAAAAGTGAAGCCGACGCTAAGGCGGTTGTCACTCTACAATGTGGCATGAACAAAGACCAACTCATCAAGGTTGGTCCCTTCACAAGTGCAAAAGACTTGTGGAACAAACTCATAGAGCTCCATGAAGGCACCCGAGACTCGAGGATTGCAAAGAGGGACTTGTTCCTCAATCAACTTCAAAATCTCTCCATGAAGGAGAATGAGTCGGTAAGTGAGCTCCATAGCCGGTTCAAGGAAGTTCTTAATGGACTTCATTCAATTGATGAAAAGGTCGAGAATCGCGACCTTGTGAGGTATGTCTTGAAAGCATTTCCAAGGAATGCTTTGTGGTCATCCATGGTGGATGCCTACAAAGTATCCAAGGATTTATCTATTGTAAAGTTAGATGATTTATTTTGTGAGATGGAATTGCATGAGATGACTAACAAAGGCCCCAAGGAGAAGGGGATTGCCTTAGTTGCAGGGGACCGGATCAACAAGAAGAAGAAGGAGAAGTGAAGGAGAAGGATCTTTCATCATCTTCATCCTCCTCCGAATCCGAGTCAAACTCAAGAGGAAGATGGCAGTGGCTCCTCTTCATCCGAAATGGCGAACTTCGTGCGGAGGATGATGCGAAGAGACCGACGTTTCAAAAGGAGAGGTAACACTAGTGAATTCAAGCTTGATAAGAATAATGCATCTTGCTTTGAGTGTGGTAGGAAAGGGCATTTCAAGAATGAATGTCCGAAGCTTAAGAAGGAGGAGAAACCTAAAAGAAAAGAAGAGAAATCCAAGAAGAAGAAGAAAGCTTTGAAGGCTTCTTGGGATGAGTCATCTTCTAGTTCATCCGATGATGAGAAGGAGGAGAAGAGCACAAGGCAAGTGGCTCTCATGGCTCTTGGAGAGGAGAGCAGTGAAGAATCTTCAAGCTCCTCAAACGCGGCTTCATCATCTTCGGATGATGAAGAGGTAACTTCTCCCGAGCTTGAAAAATGTTATAGAGCAATTGCATGTTTAACTAGTATGCTTAAGAAATCCAAAAACAAAGTTAAAGCATTGCAATTAGAGATTGATCAATTGAAAGCTTCTAGGGATGATAACATTGATGACTTGCATGTTGAATTACTAGAAGATGAAATTAAATCTTTGAAACATGAAATTGTAAGCTTGAAATCCTCTAAGGTTGAGGAAATCAGTGATTTGCATGATAATGAGTTAGTGGAGGAAAATCAATCATTGAAGAGTGAAGTTGAGAAGCTCAAGAATATTCTTGGGAAATTCTCAAATAGCTCTAAGACCTTAGATATGATTTTAAATGCCCAAAGAGCGGTTTACAATAGGGCCGGTATTGGGTATCGCCCTAAGGAACCCTCTTTTGTATCTCTCATGTCTAGGAATGACATGAGACAATCTAGGACACCCAAAATCCAAAAGAAAGTTGTCAAGGCATGGGTGCCAAAGTCATGCTTAGTTGATGCTTTAGGTCCCAAGGTTTGGGTACCTAAGACTTCTATTTTTCGAATTGTGTAGGTTATGATTGAGGGGGAGCATCTATCAACTTGGTTCGTTGATAGTGGATGCTCCAAACACATGACCGGGGATAGATCATTGTTTACCACATTTCACAAGAAGAGTAGAGGTAATGTATCATTTGGTAACAATGGTAGCCTTAAGGTCATAGGAATAGGAGACATTCAAATATCTGAATGTCTTAAAATCTCAAATGTCCTTCTAGTCAAGGGGATGAAGTTTAATCTCCTAAGTGTCAGTCAATTGTGTGACACGGGTTACACAATTAACTTCCAACCAAGTCAATGTCTAGTTAGACAAAATGACACCTTGGACACGGTACTAGTAGGAGCAAGAGTAGACAATATTTATCAAGTTTCATTTAAAAGTGCTACTAATGCTTTTGCTAAGTGTTTCATGTCAAAAGAAGAAGAGTCCACTCTTTGGCACCGGAGACTAGCACATGTGAACATGAAGAACATCCGGAAGTTGGCCAACAAGGGACTAGTTCGAGGCTTACCATGCATCAAGTATGGAAAAGATAAATTATGTGATGCGTGTCAAATGGGTAAGCAAACAAAATCTGCACATAAAGGTAAAAGCACTGTAAGTACTTCCAATGCTTTAGATTTAATTCACATGGATCTATTTGATTGTAGTACCATCATATCATTAAATGGAAGTAGATATTGCTTTGTTATCATTGATGATTTTACTAGATATACTTGGACTTACTTTTTAAAACATAAGGATCAAACCTTAGATATTTTCATTTCTTTTTGTAGAAGGGTTGAAAATGAGAAATCATCAACAATTAAGACAATAAGAAGTGATCATGGAGGTGAATTTCGAAACCAAAGGTTTCTAGAATTTTGTCAAGATAAGGGTTATAGGCATGAGTTCTCTACTCCTAGAACACCACAACAAAATGGTGTTGTAGAGAGGAAGAACCGTGTTCTTCAAGAGGCTGCACGAAGTATGCTTAATGAGTACTCACTCCCGAGTTACTTATGGGCTGAAGCTGTAAATGTTGGGACCGGGTGCATGTTGACAAGGATACGGGTTCGTAAAATTTTAAATTTTTACGTGCAGCGGAAGAATTAGCATAAAATAATTTCTCAAATTATTTTAACCACGTATCTAGCATGCAACCTTATGATGTGTGGACATGATCATAAATTAAAAATTTGTGGAAAAGTAAACTAATTTACTTAGTACCTCGCGTAACTCGAAGTAAGGGATGAGATCCAACCGTAGCGTCCCTTGGAAGCTCCGCCTCTATTCGCGTCCACGCCGAGTTCTCTTCGGGATGACTTCGGAAAGTCACGAGTTTTGTGACGACGAGAACTACTAGATTCTCTAAAGGCACAACTAGAATATCAAGAGAAAAGATAGAAACTAACCACTAAGTAACGGAATCAAAATTCCGAATGGGAAGGAAGGAGTCGCGATCCGTTTCTTCTTCTTCGGCACCTTCTTGGTGGATGAAGCTCTCGGCCACCCTTGGGATGTGCGCCGGCCCTAGGGGAGGAGAGAGAGCCGGCCCTAGAGAGAGAAAGGGGCGGCGGCCTAGAGAGAGAGAGAGAGAGTTAGAGAGAGAGAGGGAGCTACTAATCTCTTGATTAATTGATTGGATTTCAAGGCTTTCCTTTGGTTCCTTTATATAGTAGCCTCTCCCTTGCCAAGTCTCCCCTTTAACGAAATTAACGGAATAAATTTTTCATAAGAAATTTATCTTATAAATTTTCTTATGAATTATTTCGTTATGCCTAGTTTTATTATAACTAACTTTATAATAAAACAAATACATCTCTCCTTTTATTATGGAATAAAATTTACAAGAAATTTATAAATTTTTCTTAGCATGGAAAAATCAATTCATAATTGATTTTATAAAATTAAAATAAATCATTCCATGGATCATTTTAATTTCCATAAAAAGAATAAATTTCTTTATACAAATTTCTTTATCCATAATTTATAAAACAAATCGCGCTAGATTTATTTTATTAATTAAACCAAATAAATTGGTTTCTCCCCATGATGGTGGCCGGCGAAACCGAGCCGAACCATTCGCGAATTAAACTCATTTAATTCGCCCAATAAGCCTTCAAAAGACTTAGCCATTTTTAGCTTCCGTTGCGCCTCTGATTAATTCAGATTCGACTTATTTCTCTTGATTGGAAAATCTAATTTTCAACTCGTTTTAAATCCCTCGGATTACTCGTAATGCGTGTGACTAAATAGGCTTTCGATTTATGTTGGCCGTCTATAATCAACCAATTATAGAACGATCATGAGTGGCACCTAGTAGTACATCATGACCCCCAATTAATCGAAAGATAAACGGTTGACCTCAGAAGTAATTCTGAAACCCTTCAGCAGCTCTAATGAATCGTGCCCCATTCCCTTCACCATCTTATACCCACTTGGTTCAGGACATGGTCTGTTTGTGTCAGTCCCCACTAGACTGACTACGTCACACCTAGCCCAAGTAGTGTCTTTCTCGTCTTTTGGATTTCTAATTACTCTCATGTATTTAAGAGACTCATACTCTAAACATGATATGCTCTGGCCAGAGGCTTTGAGTACCAATCCGACGATAGGCCTGGGTATACATCTCCTCGCAAGGAGTGGTGAATCCTTTGTAGGCTGTTCAAACATCTTCGGGCACTTCGGCTTATACCCAATCATCCTGGGTCCACACCTCCTTGGAGATGCTTGCTTAAGATGTTAAAGTATAAGTCTCCATGACCAAGATGACTTAAACACCGCAAGTCAAAGGAACATCGCACTTAAGCTGCAGTAAGAACTTCATTGACATATCTATATAGATTACCATATGAAGTTTTACAGCTAGTCACTCCAATGAACTAGTTCCCTTAACTAGCATCCATGTTTATCTCCGGACATCCCAATGTCTCCAGCCAGTGAGAATCAGCTGATTAGAGAATAACCCATGCTAGTCTCAACAGAATTGATAGTGTCCGTATTTATCAATTCATCGACTAGGGATATTTTCAATACTTCACAATTGCACATGTAGAGATAATCACTAGTTGTGATCCCATCACAAATTCTCTTATGCTGTGAATTGTATTGCGGACATTCAGTAGATGAGTTTAAGATCCCAATCAAATACACAAATATGTGTACTCAAATAGTGAATTAGCATTTATTAAATAAATGTTTACAATCATAAGGCGATTGCCTTAGGACACTTCTCTCATATCACTAACAAACTCCCACTTGGCCTAATGCCAATCGCTACGGTATCCAATACCACAGGCTCTAACATGACCCTCAAACTTGTTCTGAGGCAAGGCCTTAGTTAAAGGATCCGCTAAATTCCTTTCAGTGGGAATTTTCTCAATTTGTATATCATTCCTACTTATAATCTCTCTTATCAGATGATAGCGGCGAAACACGTGTTTGGATCGCTGATGAGACCTTGGTTCCTTTGCTTGTGCAATAGCTCCATTGTTGTCGCAGTAAACCGACACTGCTCCATCAATGGTTGGAACCACGCCAAGTTCTGAGATGAACTTCTTGATCCAAACTGCTTCTGTGGTAGAATCCGCTATGGTGTCTTGTTTGGAACTTTTCCAACTTACTGCGCCTCCATTCAAAGTAAATACGTATCCAGACTGTGATTTGGAGTCATCCTTATCTGTCTGGAAACTGGCATCTGTATACCCATGTATTACCATATCTCCTTCTCCATATATTAGGAACACATCCTTAGTTCTTCTTAAGAACTTAAGGATTGTCTTGACAGCCACCCAATGATCCATTCCTGGATCCGACTGGTATCTGCTCGTGACGCTTAGAGCATACGATACATCGGGCCTAGTACATAACATAGCATACATGATAGATCCTATCGCGGATGCTTAAGGAATCTTATTCATGCAAATCCTCTCGTCTTCTGTGCGCGGACATATAGACTTTGAAAGGTTGATCCCATGCCTGATGGGAAGGTAACCTTTCTTGGATTCCGACATGCTAAACCTTTTTAGCACTGGGTCTATATATGTAGACTGCGAAAGACCAAGCAACCGTTTTGATCTATCTCTATAGATTCTAATCCCAAGGATATAGGTTGCTTCTCCCAGGTCTTTCATGGAGAAAGTTTTGGACAACCAAATTTTAACTGTCTGTAAGACTGATATATCGTTTCCTATAAGTAATATGTCATCGACATATAATACTAGGAATACGACTGCACTCCCACTAACCTTCTTGTACACATAAGGTTCGTCAGGATTTTGTGAGAAATCAAACTCTTTGATTATCTCATCAAAACGGATGTTCCAGCTCCTGGATGCTTGCTTTAGTCCATATATGGATCGTCGAAGCTTGCATACTTTGGTTTTATCAACCGATGTAAAACCTTCAGGTTGTATCATGTATACATCCTCAAGCAGGTTTCCATTAAGGAAAGCTGTTTTCACATCCATTTGCCATATCTCATAATCATAATGAGTTGCTATGGCTAGGAGCATCCGAATGGATTTAAGTATAATTACCTTCCATGTCGGTTTTCTTCTTGAAAACCCACTTGCACCCTATGGGCTTAATCCCTTCAGGTGGGTTAACCAAGTCCCATACTTGGTTTTCGTACATGGAATCCATTTCCGACTTCATGGCTTCAAGTCATTTATCCCTTTCTGAACATTTCAGAACATCTTCATAACTGATAGGTTCGTCATCGCTTATGAGTAACACGTTGTTCGATTCACTCATGAGAAATCCGTATCTCTCTGGAATATTGCGTGTCCTATCAGACCTACGAAGAGGTGGTGTTGTTTTAGGTTCAACTGATAGCTCATCATTATGAGTTATTGGTTGTGGGTCTAGACTAGGTGTCTCTGTAATGTCTATTGGAGTTTCTTGAACTTCATCAAGTTCAATGCCACTCCCACTGTTTTCTTGTAAAAGAAATTCTTTTTCCAGAAATACAGCATGCCTTGAAACAAACACCTTTTGTTCCAAGGGATGATAGAATTGGTAACCCTTCGTTTCCTTAGGGTATCCAATAAATAGACATTTATCAGACTTAGCATCCAATTTGTCTGATATAGTCCGCTTCACATAAGCAGGACAACCCCATATCTTAAGGTGATTTAAGTGAGGTTTCTTACTATTCCATGTCTCATATGGAGTAGTAGAGACTACCTTGGTCGGGACTCTATTTAGCAAGTAAACAGCTGTCTTAAGTGCATAGCCCCAAAAGGATTTTGGAAGAGTTGCATGATTCATCATCGACCTAACCATGTCCATCAAGGTTCGGTTGCGCCTTTCAGATACACCATTATGCTGTGGTGTATATGGCGGAGTCCATTGGGACAATATCCCATTGTCCCTAAGATAATCTTGAAACTCTTAACTTAAGTATTCACCACCCCGATCGGATCGAAGTATCTTAATACTTTTGCCAAGCTGTTTCTCTACTTCATTTCTGAACTCTTTGAATTTCTCAAAAGCTTCAGATTTGTGTTTCATCAAGAACACATACCCGAATCGTGAGTGATCATCGATAAAGGTGATGAAGTAGCTATAGCCTCCTTGTGCAAGAGTTGACATTGGCCCACATACATCAGTATGTATTAGACCAAGCAATTCTCCCACTGGATTACCCTTTCCGGAAAAGGGTAATTTGGTCATCTTGCCTTTTAAGCATGATTCGCATGTATCAAATGAACCGGGTTCAAATGATTCCAAAATTCCACATCGGTGTAATTTGGTCATGCGTTTCTTACTTACATGGCCAAGACGACAATGCCACGTGTAGGAGTCTATTCGATTATCTATTCGTGCACGTTTGTTGCTAACTTCGATATTGAAAACATCACTGGATAAATCTAACGTGTAGATACCATTGCACAAAGTTCCATTCCCATAAAGAACGCCATTTAAAGTTATGTAACAACAATTGTTACTAAATGATAACCCTTTTCATTCAAACATGAAATAGATACAATGTTCTTTATTAACGAAGGAACAAAATAACAATTATCCAATTCTAAGACACGTCCAGTGGGGAGCTTTAGCAAATATGTTCCGATGGCAACAGCAGCAATCTTTGCTCCATTTCCAACTCGCAAATTTGCTTCTCCTTTGACGAGTCTTCTTCTATTCCTTAGCCCCTGTATGTCATTACATATATGTGAGCTACACCCAGTATCAAGTACCCAGGTATTTGAGGAAATAGAGTGACATTCAATAACGAAGATACCTGAAGAGGATGGGGCATCGGATGCCTTATTCTTCAAGGACTCAAGATAAACCTTGCAGTTTCTTCGCTAGTGACCCTCCTTGCCACAATGATGGCAAGTTCCTTTTGGTTTCTTTTCAGTCTTTTTGGCCTTTTTCTTCTTTCCCTTATTCTGTTCTTTGGCCTTCCTCTTAGAACCTTTCTTCGAGGAACCAACTAATAGTACCGTCTTTTGATCCGGCTTTACAGAAGGCTCCACAGTCTTCAGTAGGTTGAGCAACTCAGGAATGGTGGTCTCTAGTTTGTTCATCCGATAGTTCATCACAAATTGTGAATAACTTTTGGGCAAACAATTCAGAATTAAGTCAATACTTAGTTCATGATCCATTGCACAACTGAGTGTGCTCAGTTTCTCAATGTACCCCAACATCTTTAACACAAACTGCGAGGCAGAAGTGCCTTCCTACATCTTAGAGGTGAAGAGGAGTCTGGAGACTTCGAACCTTTCGGATCTCGCCTGCTCTTCAAACAACTCATGAAGATGGAAGATGATGGTATAAGCATCCAAATGCTCATGCTGCTTTTGCAGCTCAGGTATCATAGAGGCTAGCATGATGCAACTTGCAAGTTCAGAATCGGTCACATATTTCTGATAGGCCACTAACTGGTCTGGAGTTGCATTTTCCGGAGGACGGCTAGGAAGTTGATCTTCAAGGACATAAGCAAGCTTCTCTGCCTTGAGGACTATCCTCAGGTTTCAAAGCCAGTCCATGAAGTTTGGCCCAGTCAGTTTATTGGTGTCCAAAATGGAACGCAAGTTTAGAGAAGACATGATCGAGTGATTATCCTAGAAATACAAATTGAGCTTATGTGAGAAGAATGATTAAAGAATGTATCAACATACATTAATAAAAATCATATTTATTTTTCAAATTGAATAACCCTTTTTATCAATTCGGGAGAACGTAGGAACATCTCCAAATAGGTTGATATCCAACCATAGATAAGAACCACCTTGGCTGTGGCCATCAAGTTATTCTTAGCTATGAAGGTAGGTAATTATACCGATTACATATCACATATATGTAACTATCACTTTATGTTATCAACTAATTGAATGTTTGCATAAATCATTGGGTTGTTAACTCATTAACAAGTATGCAACATTATACATAGCACCCAACTGCACCTCTCTTTACATCGACCTTGGCTGTGGCACAACAAATCGATGCTCCAAGCTTAAGGCTGACCCATTAATCAAGAAATAGTTTTAATATGGTTGGAGCTCATTCAACCGCTTAGTCAGGCTTGGATGTGTCCAACAACCAAAACTAAGGATTAACCTCTGACTCTAACTATATTATTCATAAACTAATTCCATGGTTTGAACATGTTGAGGTTCAAGCCGGGCATGGATGTGTCCATCAACCCAAATGAGAAACAAAACTCCAATTCTAACCATATTAATGGAAGGTGTTGGCCTTAATATTTTGTAAGGGGTTTTGGGTCTCATCCTTTCTTTTCTAAGCACATTCATGACATATAATTATGTCATGATTAACGATTTCCTTAATAAAGTATGTATGTGACTTAATTTATCAAGTCTCATTAATTGAATTAGGAACCGGATTTCCTAATTCTAATTTCACACTTTATTAAAGGAATTATTTTGAGAAATAATTTCCTAAATTGTCATAATCAATTTCGAAAATAATATGTTTAATACTTTTATTTCTCTAAATCAAATCTTATTAAATTAAGAGACAATTCCCTTAATTCAACCACATATTATTTTCATGAAAATCTCTTTTATGAAAACTCTATAGGAAACCATTTTCCTAATTAATTTTGGAGACAACAATATATAAGAGCATCACCTCTTAAATCATATTTTATTCATGGATTTAATTAATTACAACAAATTGTTTTCTAAGGGTGGCTCCCCGAGGCTCAGATACCCAAAGAAAAGAAATTTGTCGTAAATTCAATTTGGTCCGCTTCCGAAGCATAACCAAATTAAACATGACAATTTCATTTAAAATTGGGAAATTAAATTACAACAACTAACTTTAAATTGGACGGCTCCCCGAGGCTCAATCCAAAATAAAGAATTTTATTGATAATTTAAAAACCAATTCAAATTTAATTGTCAATTAATTGTCCATAAATTTGTCTAGACTTTCTAGAAAGAAAGTGCCCAAAATTGCGAGATTTCATAATAGGTTTTCAGAATAATTGTAAGTTTCTGGTACAAAGAAAACTTACATATTTCCAAAATTGGAAAATTTCTAAAATAGAAAATTTCCAAAATTGGAAAGTTTCCAAAGATGGGAAGTTTTCACAATTATCATAAAATTTCAGAAACTAGGATATTTCAAACGTTTGCGAAATTTCATGAGGATTTCCAAACATCGAAATTCCTAAATCCAAAATTTATAATAATTGGAAAGTTTCCATAATTGAAAATTTTTCCAAAATTAAGATCATGACAAAGTTTTCCACAAAACAATTATATGATTATGTCGAACACTAACCGGCTCTGATACCACTGTTGGGACCGGGTGCATGTTGACAAGGATACGGGTTCGTAAAATTTTAAATTTTTACGTGCAGCGGAAGAATTAGCATAAAATAATTTCTCAAATTATTTTAACCACGTATCTAGCATGCAACCTTATGATGTGTGGACATGATCATAAATTAAAACTTTGCGGAAAAGTAAACTAATTTACTTAGTACCTCGCGTAACTCGAACTAAGGGACGAGATCCAACCGTAGCGTCCCTTGGAAGCTCCGCCTCTATTCGCGTCCACGCCGAGTTCTCTTCGGGATGACTTCGGAAAGTCACGAGTTTTGTGCCGACGAGAACTACTAGATTCTCTAAAGGCACAACTAGAATATCAAGAGAAAAGATAGAAACTAACCACCAAGTAACGGAATCAAAATTCCGAATGGGAAGGAAGGAGTCGCGATCCGTTTCTTCTTCTTCGGCACCTTCTTGGTGGATGAAGCTCTCGGCCACCCTTGGGATGTGCACCGGCCCTAGGAGAGGAGAGAGAGCCAGCCCTAGAGAGAGAAAGGGGCGGCGGCCTAGAGAGAGAGAGAGAGTTAGAGAGAGAGGGAGCTACTAATCTCTTGATTAATTGATTGGATTTCAAGGCTTTCCTTTGGTTCCTTTATATAGTAGCCTCTCCCTTGCCAAGTCTCCCCTTTAACGGAATTAACGGAATAAATTTTTCATAAGAAATTTATCTTATAAATTTTCTTATGAATTATTTCGTTATGCCTAGTTTTATTATAACTAACTTTATAATAAAACAAATACATCTCTCCTTTTATTATGGAATAAAATTTACAAGAAATTTATAAATTTTTCTTAGCATGGAAAAATCAATTCATAATTGATTTTATAAAATTAAAATAAACCATTCCATGGATCATTTTAATTTCCATAAAAAGAATAAATTTCTATAAATTTATTTATATAAATTTCTTTATACAAATTTCTTTATCCATAATTTATAAAACAAATCGCGCTAGATTTATTTTATTAATTAAACCAAATAAATTGGTTTCTCCCCATGATGGTGGCTGGCGAAACCGAGCCGACCATTTGCGAATTAAACTCATTTAATTCGCCCAATAAGCCTTCAAAAGACTTAGCCATTTTTAGCTTCCGTTGCGCCTCTGATTAATTCAGATTCGACTTATTTCTCTTGATTGGAAAATCTAATTTTCAACTCGTTTTAAATCCCTCGGATTACTCGTAATGCGTGTGACTAAATAGGCTTTCGATTTATGTTGGCCGTCTATAATCAACCAATTATAGAACGATCATGAGTGGCACCTAGTAGTACATCATGACCCCCAATTAATCGAAAGATAAACGGTTGACCTCAGAAGTAATTCTGAAACCCTTCAGCAGCTCTAATGAATCGTGCCCCATTCCCTTCACCATCTTATACCCACTTGGTTCAGGACATGGTCTGTTTGTGTCAGTCCCCACTAGACTGACTACGTCACACCTAGCCCAAGTAGTGTCTTTCTCGTCTTTTGGATTTCTAATTACTCTCATGTATTTAAGAGACTCATACTCTAAACATGATATGCTCTGGCCAGAGGCTTTGAGTACCAATCCGACGATAGGCCTGGGTATACATCTCCTCGCAAGGAGTGGTGAATCCTTTGTAGGCTGTTCAAACATCTTCGGGCACTTCGGCTTATACCCAATCATCCTGGGTCCACACCTCCTTGGAGATGCTTGCTTAAGATGTTAAAGTATAAGTCTCCATGACCAAGATGACTTAAACACCGCAAGTCAAAGGAACATCGCACTTAAGCTGCAGTAAGAACTTCATTGACATATCTATATAGATTACCAAATGAAGTTTTACAGCTAGTCACTCCAATGAACTAGTTCCCTTAACTAGCATCCATGTTTATCTCCGGACATCCCAATGTCTCCAGCCAGTGAGAATCAGCTGATTAGAGAATAACCCATGCTAGTCTCAACAGAATTGATAGTGTCCGTATTTATCAATTCATCGACTAGGGATATTTTCAATACTTCACAATTGCACATGTAGAGATAATCACTAGTTGTGATCCCATCACAAATTCTCTTATGCTGTGAATTGTATTGCGGGCATTCAGTAGATGAGTTTATGATCCCAATCAAATACACAAATATGTATACTCAAATAGTGAATTAGCATTTATTAAATAAATGTTTACAATCATAAGGCGATTGTCTTAGGACACTTCTCTCATATCACTAACAGTAAATACAGCCTGCTATGTGCAAAATCGAGTTCTCATCCATAGGTTTTTAGGAAAGACTCCCCACGAACTTTGGTTTGGGAAACCACCTACGGTTAAACATCTTAGGGTGTTTGGTTGTAAGGTGTTCATCCTAAACACCAAGGATCACCTTGGAAAGTTCACGGCAAAAGCTGATGAAGGGATACTAGTCGGGTACTCCCTCATTAGTAAAGCCTACCGAGTCTACAACAAGAGAACTAGACTAGTTGAAGAGTCTTCTGATGTGGTTTTTGAGGAAATTCCAAAATCAATTGACCAATCAGAAAATGTAGGAGGAGCTCAACTTGAACTTAGGAGACTAAGTTTGAAAGAAACTCCAAGTGTTGTTGATGGTGATGAGTCTGATGACGGTGAGCCTAGACAACTCATTGATCAGCCGGATCCTGAGGCTGAATTTGTGTCTAGTGAACCTATTCAAGAAGCACCACCAACACCAAGGCAAACGAGACTAGCCTCTAGTCATCCCCAAGACCAAATTGTTGGAGACATCCATCAAGGGGTTAGGACTAGATCATTCTTTCGGAATAAGGCTAATGAAGTTGCTCTAATTTCCGAAATTGAACCTAGAAAAATTGATGAAGTATTAAATGATCCCGATTGGAATATCGCGATGCAAGATGAACTAGGTCAATTTGAGAGGAGTCAGGTTTGGGACTTAGTCGCTAGGCCTAAGAAGACCACCATTATTGGAACTAAATGGGTCTTCAAAAACAAATTAAACCACAAGAGAGAAATCATTAGAAACAAGGCACGCTTGGTAGCCAAGGGCTACAGTCAAGTTGAAGGTCTTGATTATGATGAGACTTATGCTCCCGTGGCACGATTAGAGTCCATCCGATTGATGCTTGCATTTGCAGCACATCGAGGCCTCAAATTATTTCAAATGGACGTCAAATCGGCCTTCCTAAATGGTTTGATTAGGGAAGAAGTCTATGTCGAACAACCTCCGGGGTTTGAGAGTACCGAATATCCGAACCACGTGTACAAGCTCAAGAAGGCACTCTATGGCCTTAAACAAGCACCCCGGGCTTGGTATGAGCGGTTGTCGACATTCTTGATTGGAAAGGGTTTCGTTAGAGGTCAAATAGACCCTACACTATTTCTACGAAGAGATGGTGACAATATATTTGTAGCCCAAGTATATGTCAATGACATAATTTGTGGCTGAAACAACAAGGGCTATTTATGTGAATTTATCGGACACATGGAGAGTGAGTTTGAAATGAGTCTAGTGGGAGAGTTGACTTTCTTCCTCGGACTTGAAATCAAGCAAACTCGCGATGGTATCCATGTGCACCAATCAAAGTATACACATGAAATGCTTCGAAAATTCAATATGAGTGATTCGAAAGAGGTAACCACTCCCATGGCTACAAACACAAGATTAGATAATGATGAGAGTGGTAAACCCGTTGATCTAACTCAATATCGAAGCATGATAGGTAGTTTGCTATACCTCACAGCTAGTCGACCAAATATACTATTTGCTGTAGGGATGTGCGCTAGGTATCAAGTCTGTGCCAAGGAATCTCACCTAATTGCTGTTAAGCGAATTTTGAGATATCTCAAGGGCACAATTGGTGTAGGTCTTTGGTATCCCCGTACCGAATCTTTTGATTTGATGGGCTATACGGATTCCGACTACGCTGGATGTAAGTTGGACCGAAAAAGCACTAGTGGGGGCTGCCAATTCTTAGGATCGTCTCTAGTAAGTTGGTCGAGTCGGAAGCAACATTGTGTTGCTCTTTCCACTACCGAGCCAGAGTATATCGCCATGGGAGAGAGTATATCACAATTGTTGTGGATGATCCACACCTTAAAGGACTATGGATTGAGTTACAAGGGTGTGCAAGTGTTATGTGATAACATTAGCACAATTAACTTAACCAAGAATCCGGTCCATCATTCTAGGACAAAACATATTGAGGTAAGACACCACTTCATTAGAGATCATGTAGCTAGGGGGAACATCATACTCTCACATGTAGAGTCAAAGTCAAACCTAGCTGACATTTTCACTAAACCACTTCCCGAGAGTGAATTTAGTTTCCTAAGACGGGAATTGGGAATGTGTCGCGCTTCATGATCCTCAAATTGTATTCAAAACCCTTCATGATTATTTCAAATTGTTAGGGAACAATTGGGTAACTTTGGGAACATCTCACACAAACTATAAGGGTTACCAAAATATTTTTGTTTGCTAGATATGGGGTGAGATGTTAGGTTCAACTTAATTTCTCAAAATGTCATTGCATCACTTGAGAAATTAAGTTGACGAGATAATAATCACGGTGGTGACCAAGTATGGGGAAAACCATTGCATAACATATGTGTATATGGCTCCATGATCATACTTAGACATTCCAATCAAGGCAACTTGATTGGAAACTTGAATTTGGAATGAAATCTTGGTTGAATTTGCTTGATTGATTGATGGTTGAGTTTGACTCCATTAAGATGGGTCAAAGTGTTTGTTGAACTTATAAGGACTTTTGATTCTTGTTCAGGGATCAATTTTAGTCAGAAAATCATGTCTAAGTTCAACAAAGTTCATCAGATTTCTTTTGAAAATTTCAGAAGTTCTGAAACTGAACATTTCAGTTCGTATCAGGAACCCTGATCGGTCACCGGACCGATCAGGCATCGGGCTGATCGGTCCCTAGACCGATCTGACCCCTTCCTGTGGTGTTCGGTCCACAGACCGATCTGCGAGGCAAGCCGTGATCTACCAAAATCTGACTAAGTGTTCTGAGCTAGCCTGGATCGGTCTCCCGACCGATCTGGCACCCTGTGGGGATCGGTCCACAGACCGATCAGGGAGCTCAGTGTTTTCTCTCCGGACCCTACTGATCGAATCCTGATCGGTCACCCGACCGATCAGGAGCGCGTCTGATCGGTCATCCGACCGATCAAGACCATTCCAGTCCGATCAGGCTGTATCCTGATCGGTCGGGACGCGATCAGATCGAACGGTGATCCGATCAACCGCATTAAATTTTGGTTGGTGGACCGATCCACCAACCGATTAACTCTCTCCAAACCTTCATTTTCCCAAACCCTAGCGCCGAAACACTCTGCGCAACCTTGTGCGAGCGAGCGAGAGAGTCCTTGCGTCTCCCTTCTTCACGCGCGTGCGAGCTCTTCTGCGAAGGCTTCTACGGGCGTTTTCTCCGAACTCCAAGTTCTTGCGTGCTCGAAGTCTCCTTCCCTATCGCAAGTTCCTTCTCAGTCTTGCAATCTCTTCAAACAAACTTCAATGGCGCCTAAGTAAGATTTGATTTCAGTTTTCCTTTCACAACAGCTCTTAGAATATATGTTTGTGAAGCTAACCATGTTTTTGTTCTTGTTCTTGCTGTGATGTCTTGATCCTTTTTGCCTTTGCCGTGACCCTCTTTCTCATCTTATGACCAAAAATTTTATATCTATCTTTTGATTGGGTCTCATCTCATGATCAATTCTTGTGCTTCAATCTATGTGTCATGATCAATTCAAACCTCCTTAGAAAGTCATCTAAGGGAAAGGAGGTTATGGAGGGAAGTTCAAGGGGAAAGGCTCCTTCCTCCTCTGCCCCTTCCAGAAGGCCACAGCCTTCTTCTAGCTCCAGGTTCCCAAATGCGGCCTGTGAGCAGGCCTTTCAAGCTAGGACATTCAAACTTTTACCCTGCAGATCCATTAATGTTCCTTTCCTAACAGAGTTCTGCCCTTCTGTTATGGAGATTGTTACTTATTACAATCTGGGGTTTCTTCTTTCTTTGGAAAGAACCATAAATTACGACCTCGTCTCTGAATTTTACAACAACCTACAACAAGGTCCTAAAGGGGGATTCGAGTTCATTACTCGTGTCGGGAAGATAAACCTTGATTTTTCATATGAGATTTTGGCTGAGTACTTGGGTGGTCGACGATCACCGAATCTTTATTCGCTCTATCCTGACCTTCCTAATCCCCTGCTAGCACCCTTTGCAGATGTTACCCCTGATTCCATCCATCAGTATTTCTTTGGTTATCCGCGTCTAGACGGTCTTGATGAGCTTGGCCCTGACTTTCCTACCTTTGCTGCACTGCGTCTGTCTCCCACTAGCTATATACTATTCAAGATCATCACAAATTGTATCCTTCCAATCACCTCCAAACCCTTAGCTGAGATCCGACCCTATCACTGTTTGATGCTCTACGGCATGCACAGCCATTCGGATTTCGATATTATGGAGAGCATCTTCCAGTCCATTTTGTCTTATCGAGAGGAGTCCAGCCGCCGCACTGTCTACATGCCTTTTGGTCACGTCATCACCGATTGGCTCATGTCAGTAGGTGTTGATGTTACCAAGGGTCGGACGATGCCTATGATACGACAGGATTGCAGACTTGGCCGGCGTGCTTTCGCCAAGTCTGGCATCATTGTTCGGGGGGCCCGATCGGATGTTGATCTGGAAAGATGGTAGGGTTCTTGGGGAGTTACCACGGGGAGGTCCACAGGGTCAGGCGCCAACCGCTACTGCTGATGACGATGACTATGACGAGCCGGATCCGGATCTCCGATGGCAGATTTCAGAGCTCGACAGGACTCTGCAGGAGGACTTACAGTTGAGGGAGACCTGGCGCGAGGAGGTTCGGTCGGACTTCCGTCTCTTTGATCGTCGACTGACCACGGTTGAGTCTGTAGTCACGGAGTCTTGCACCCTTCAGCGCACGTGGTATGAGGAGTGGCGTCGACACACTTTTCCAGAAGGGACATCGTCCCTCAGTGCTGCACCACGATCAGGTGCTGCTGATGATGCCACGATGGACGACCTTATGCGCGATGACGACCCTCCTACTGACACTTGAGCTCGGATATCTGCTGTTTTATCATGATCTGTGTATTTGACTATGATACTTTTGGGCTGTATGCCCTCTGACTTTGTTGGTGTGACCTTGAGTCACACATATTTTGCTACTTGTTCGGATGTTTTCATGCCTTGACCTATATATATTTTTACCTGCCATGCTTATCTACTATTATTGATGCCATGTTGATTATGTACCTGTTATCTGCATGATTGTTCGATTGCCATATTCATGCTTACATTGCCATGACTATTTGATACTTATGAATATTATGGCATGCTTTGGGAGTCTATATTTCATACTCATATGATGCATGTGATTGCTATGACTTGCTATAATTTTCACATGTGTTCGTATGATCATTCCACAAACTATCACATTTTTGATGAGTTGGGATACCTCTAGGATTGAGGGGGAGTTTATCTTAATCTTGACAGTCCCTCTTGTCCCTTTTCGGTGTTCGACAAAGGGGGAGAGTGTGGATTGGTTAAGTTTAGCATGATCATGTTGTAGGGGGAGGATCTGGATTCCCCTATGATTCTAAAGTTGGAATATTGATTGAGAACCCCTAAACTTAAAATCGGGTTGTCAAACAACAAAAAGGGGGAGATTGTTGATGCAGTCTGGCCCTGATTGTTGTTTTGGTGTTGACAACGATTTTAGTTTAAGGTGATGATTATGATGATTATGATGATTATGATTAAGTCCTGATCGAGGATTAGGCATGATATGGAAAATCCTAACCTGGGAGGTTAGGTGTGATGATTGATGATTATGATTAAGTCCTGATCGAGGATTAGGCATGATATGGAAAATCCTAACCTGGAGGGCTAGGTGTTGGAAAAGTCCTAATTCGGAAGGGTTGGGTGAAAAGTCCTAGCTTGGAGGGCTAGGTGAAAAGTCCTAACTTGGAGGGTTAGGTGCAAATTCCCATCCTGGAGAATTAGGTGAAAAAGTCCTGGCTTGGAGGGTCAGGTGCCTAGCTTGGAGGGCTAGGTTGGATGATGTTCTAACTCGGAAGAGTTGGGTGAAAAGTCCTAGCTTGGACGGCTAGGTGAAAAGTCCTAGCTTGGAGGGCTAGGTGAAAAGTCCTAACTTGGAGGGTTAGGTGCAAATTCCCAACTTGGAGAGTTAGATGGAAAAATCCTTAGCTTGGAGGGCTAAGGTGGATGAATTCCTAGCTTGGAGGGCTAGGGTTGAGTCACTGGATCGGTCTGGTGACCGATCAGGGACATTGGCACGCTGCTCCTTAGTGGATCGGTCTGGTGATCGATCCAGCTATGTCTGATCGGACTGGTGACCGATCAGGGAGCGCACAGTGAGATTGGGAATCTACTGTGTGGCTCCTGATACGACCGGTGACCGATCAGGGAGTAGGCTGCTTCCTTGCTGTCTTGCTCCTGATCGGTCTGGTGACTGATCAGGGAGCAAACGGTGAGTGAGTTCCCTTGCTAATCAAAGTCTTGGATCGGTCCGGTGACCGATCAGGGATCTTGGATTTGATTAAAAAATAACTGTTCATCTGCCCTGATTGATCTAGGTGACCGATCAGGATCCATTCTGATCGGTCTGGTGACCGATCAGGCTTCACCCTGATCGGTCTGGTGACCGATCAGGCGTGTATAGCTGCGAGAGCTGGGAATCCCAGCGAAGTAGTGGATCGATTTGGTCACTAATCCACACACCCTGGATCGGTCAGGTGACCGATCACTTTAATTCAAATTTCACTGTCAGACGTGGTCAGAGCGTCTGATCGTATCTGATTTGCTGATGTATGTTTCTGATATTTGATATGCTGCTTGATTTGCTGCTCTAATGCTCTGATTGAGTTTCAGGTGACAGGGGAGGATTCAAACACTCAAGGAGAAGTCAAAGAGTGCTTTCCTTGGAGTAGGTTTGTCTCTTTCTCATCTCAGGTTGCAACGGCGAGCTGCAGACTGGAGCTGAGACTGGAGCTTGACTGAGGGGAGCTCAATGAGTCCAGAGATAGCTCAGTAGAGGCTGGCGTTGGCAGATGAGTAGCTGGGAGCTACAGAGATGTTGTCACTTGTCGCTTGGCGGAGAAACAAAAAGGAACGCGAGAAGGAGAGTTTGGAATCAGTTCTTCAGTTTTTCGTGTTCTTGAGTTCCTGTGTTACAAGCTTGCTGTTCTTGAGTTCTTCAACCATTCTAAGCAAGCTATTGAGGAGCAATCATCATACTTGAGCGCTTGAAGGAGAAAACAAGAGGCTTGGAGTCCGACAGTGGGAAGACACGGAGCAGGGGTCTGCGTGAGATCGCCACTGGGTGGAGCTCAGGGAAGCTTGCTGTGTTTTGTCCTTGCTAAGTGTTTGAGTAAGATCCTTCATGTTGTTGTTTCATTGTGCTCATTCTATATCATTGTTTGAAACACACTGTGGGGAGGTTTCTCCACCGAGAAGGAGTTTGCTTCATATCCGGTGTTAACCGGGGCTTGATCTGCCGACGATCTAGGGATCGCCCACCTCAAGGGCACGCCAAGGAGTAGGGGCAAGTTATCCCCGAACCTTGTAAACCCTCCTTGTTAGCGATCTTGTTAGTCGTGTTTGTTTTGCTTTCATTTTGTTTTTCTGCACACTCTGTTTTCTACTCTTTCCGCTGTGCTACTCATATTTGAGTTGCAGAAATCGTGATAAGTTTCGAAGGAGGAAGTGGTTGTCTATATTCACCCCCCCCCCTCTATAGCCATCTCGTTCCCAACAGACCGTTCATTAGTTCTTGAATTCGGGTGTGAAGCTGCGCTGCCGTTTCGTTGTCGCTCATTTTGATCGTGTACAGCTTGTTCAGGAGGAGATCTCTCTTGCTGATCTGAGTGTCGGATGATCCTTCGTGCAGCTCGATCAGTTTCCCTCACAGCTCCTTGGCACTGTTGAATGGGCCGACCCGGTTCAGCTCCTCTTTTGTTAAGCCACATTGGAGGGTCTGGGTCGCTTTGCATCAGCTTCAATTTTGCGTTTCAGAGCGGTGTCCCATTCTGAGTAGGTCTGAGGTATTCCTTCAGCATTTTTTGAAATCTCCAGCCCAGACTGGAAGATTATCCACATGTCTACCTGAGTTTTCAGGTGGACCTTCATTCTGCTCTTCCAGTAGGAGAAATCCTCCCCACTGAAGAGAGGTGGTCTTGTAGTGCCGAATCCTTCTTGCATGGCTATTTATCTGAAACTTAAGGAAATGATAGAGATATCCCAAGACTTGGTCTTGGATTAGTAGTGCGGGATAAAGAAGGAAATATTTGTCGAGGGGTGTTGCACCAACCTCGACTTACGAGAGAAATTTCGAACGAAGAAAAAAAATATAAAAAAATCGTAAAATTCCGAAAAAAATTCTCAAATTGGTGGTTGCACCAAATTTGAGCTTCCCCGCTCTGATACCACTTGTTGGATCGAGAGAAACGATAGAGGGGGGGTGAATATTGTAAAACGTTCGGATTGGAAAAGAGAATGCGTAGCGGAAGAGTAAAAACAAAAACACACAAACACCAAGTTTTTTACTTGGTTCGGAGCCTAGGTCGACTCCTACTCCAAGGCCCACGGTCGCTGACCATTTACTGCGGGCAATACTATAATCGTGCAAAATCAGTTACAGAAATAGAATTACAGTTTAAGTGCAGTACTGAAATTAAACTCTTCTTTTTACCGACGTCTGGTGTACATTACTTTTTCCGGAGCAGTAGGACGTCGTCGGCGCTTGTATCTTGAGTCGGGAGGTTGCTGGAGCAGAGCGCAGAAGCAGAAGAGCGTGAATGCGTTCGAAAACTTGGATGATCGAAAGCCTTGGCGTTGGGTGCTATTTATAGCACGTCGGGGGCGCCCTGGACGTCGGGGGCGCCCCCCCCCCCCCCACGTGCCACGTGATCCGAGCTTCGCTCGGTCAACCTCTATCCCACTCAAATAGGGCTGAGGTTTGACACTAGGGGTGCCCTGGTTGACTCCTTCAGCGCGGGCTTCTCGGCTGGATAAGGGTAATCGGCCTCGCTGGCTTAGGCCAGTAAGCAGCCGAAGCACTTGTTGCTTCGTTTATTTTGTGTTGGCCTTGGGGGCGCCCTGAACACTGGGGGCGCCCTGCTCAGCTACTTGTCTCTCTCCTTTGGGCATTCTGAGCTGCAGACACACGTTCCTTCGGTCCTGCATCCAGGGTTAGTCCAAAACAATATGAAGCAATAGAGTATTGAGTTTATACAGCCTTAGCTGTCTTGGTTCTGACTTTGGGTCTCCAATTAAATGGTACCCTAGGTCGAACCGACGCCTACTGTTCCCTCGACGGGGAACGCGTCCTCACCTACTCCTCTCAGGAGAGTTTACCTGTCGCCAACCGGCTCCTCCGGTTGGACTTTTGCCCAGCCTGTCACACGGGTGACCCGGGTTCGATCCCCGGCAACGTCGCCAAAAATTTGACGGCCCCGAAATACTAGGTTAAAGTTGTCACGAATTATGGGACTATCAAAATTTAAATGTGAATGAATAACTGGAAACCCTTTTTGCAATCAAAATATAAAAATGTAGCAAAGGGGCCACAGGTCATATTTTTCTCGGAGCTAGTTGATATAATTTGATTCGAGCTTGTATTTATGTGTCGTTTGTGGATTTCGGGTTTCAAATCAAATTAGGATTTTTGGGTTGCAATTGTGAAATGAGATACAATAAAAATAAAGGTACTAATGAATTAAATAAGGGGATGCAATTAATAACTCAAACAATGGGCAGCTAACCAAGGCCACTTAGCTAAATTTAGGAAACAAATTCGAATTAAATGGTAGCCCAAATGCCGAGTAAGCGAATTAGAACTAGGCTGAAATTTCCGCTTGAAGCTACTGCCAAACACTGATCTTGATACAAAATGGAAGAAGTGAACAACCTTGATACTCAAAGGAAAATGAACTCTTGTGCCAAAACTGATAAAGAGTACCAAAATTAGTACTAACAACTCTAAAATGAAGATAATCGACTAGGCATTGAAAACCTTGCTATCAGTGAAAACCCTTGAAGAATTGAATGGACAGAATTTCGACCAAGGATGAATAACTTCAGAAATGGAGCTTGACAGCAGGAATTCAGACATACTTATATGCAGCTTGACAGCAGGAATTCAGACATGGAATTCAGAAATTTAACCACAGATGGAATGCACAAATCAAGCAGAACAAACTCAAATTCAAAACAACCATCTAATGTTTCAGAAATGATGCATAGAACTAATATTCATTGACACATAACTCAGCAGCTTATCAACTCCCAATTGCAGAAATACTAAACTGTGCAGAATTTATCAAAATGCAGAAACGTAGCAGTTAACTTGGACACAAAACAAACAAATGACTGAAATGGATTTGCTATTTTGATGATCAGCAAGGCTTAAGTGGAATTCCCATTTAATGGACTCGAAATTCAAAAGAAAATGACTGAAATTTCTGAAATAATCTGGGTTTGCAGAATTGGAATTCAGAATTCAGAAATGAAGTTGATTCACAATAACTAATGGGCAAAGCTAAAATCGAATGCTATTTAGCTAGACTAAACTACAGGTTTTAAACTCATTAAGTAAAACTACATCGAGCTTGGAACAAATGCAAGAACTCAATATAAATCTGATACGCAAGTAGAAACAGCTGATACGCAGCACACAGAAACTGGCACGCAAGCAATACCACTTGGCACGCAGTAATTTAAGCTGAAATAAACTGAAATTTAACTAAGTTGATCACTAAACAAGTTCCTATATTACTCTACTTGCATAATTAAAGCTAATTTATAGCTAACAACTTAAAAATCATAAATTACAGTAGCTGAACAGGAAATTCAGAACAGAACAGTGTGACAGAAATCAAACTACAGCTAAAAAAAAACATAATTGTAAACCAATTAAACTACTCCTCAACCCTTCTCCAACTCAAGAGCTCCTTGGTCGTCAATCAAGGGAGAACCTCGGACCCGCAAGCTCAACAAATCAGCGAGGGCTATCTCTGCTACCGAATCAGATCAATTCTTGCTCAAGCTGAAATTTGCTTCCGAATTCTTCAAACTCGCTGTGGTGGCTTGCGATTTGGATTTGGGAATGACCGAAACCTTCCAGGGAACCCCTCTGGTCAGCTCGGATGCAGTGGCGATGGAGCACAGCTGAGCTCGTTGAAGTTGAATAGCAAAACTGCCGAGACCTCGCACAACTTTGCTATTGAGCAAAAATCAAATCTGAAACCTCACTGAGATTCTCTTCACTAACCTAGCCCTTGCTTTGATGATGGATTGAGGGGTCGCGCCCCTTGGATGAAGAACTACTGAAGAAAAGCTGAGAAAACATGAAGAAACCTACTGTAGCGGCGGAGACGCGACAAGGAGAAGCTGGGCTGTGTTTCTGATTAAATACTTGACAACGGACGGCTGTGATTGATTTGATGAAATCCAACGGCTAATCTTGCTCTGATTTTATCCAAATTTTTATGATGATGATCTGGGGTCAGGATCTGCCTTGTGGTAGCTCGGATCCTCCAGATTTGTAATGGATGGTCCAGATCAACTCAATCTGTGAATGGATGATCTAGAGCCCTCCGAGCTTGATCCAACGGTTGATTTAGCTCTGATTGGAATGAAACCTTCAGATCTTGATCATAGTGCTTGATCAACACTAACCCTAGCTCGGATTGCTTCAGATCATCCTGGATGGCTCAGATCTAGCCGCTCTTGAATCGGACGGCCCGGATTAATCGTAGGCTTGATAATTCGATCCGGTTCACTTCCGACTCGAGTTTGACCCAATATGCTCTAGATCCAGGATCCTTTCATGCCTACAAAAATATATCAGAAGATTAGTGGCCAAATAATCCAAAAATGTGTAAATTTGCAATTAAGTCCAAAATAAGAGGAAATCCTAAAACCTAGGGCAATTTCACAATTAAGCAATAAAAACATAGGTCAAACATGGATTTTAGCAACTCAATTAATCAATAAAATCGTATCTATCAACTCCCCCACACTTAACCTTGAGCGTCTCGCGAAAACACTAAGTATGTATCCCCTAGATTTACTTAAGCATAATTAGAAACAAATGAAAATAAATTACCTAAGGTTGTCAATTCTCATAAATCTAAGCTCTATGGATTAGTATCTTGTCCTTAAATCAACAACTTGGCCTTTTCATCTATCATGAGTCATTGAGATGAATTCAACTCACTAGCCTTTCAAGGAAAATTTTGGTGGCTCTCTTCTTAAGTTCTAAGTTGATGATGGAAGTGGAGCTCACTCAAACACACATGCTTCTTGCACTACCATAGGCTTGCTTATTATCTAATCTCCACCATTAATCATGAATAGGATCAACATCTACAAAAACAATTGAAAAACATAGGAAATGGTAAGAAGTGGAATAAAAACCAAGGAAATGGAAAAATTGATAAAGTGGAAGACTTGAGTGCTTGAGGATATTTTCGATGCTCTTTGCTTCTCCATACAGTCCCCTAATGATCTCAAAAGTGTTGTGAAGTCAAACTTGAATAATTGCCTTTAATTTGGATGAAAAACCCTTCCTTGACCTCTTGTGCCACTTTTTGTCTATTCGTGCCAACTTTGCTTTTCTTTTCTCATTCTTCTTTCTCTTCTTTCTTTTCTGCTCAGATTTGTATCAAAGAAGATATGATATCAAGTGAAATAGATACTCGACATAAAATTGTCACTCAACAACCCTTGTAACTCACTCTTGATACACTTCCTTCACAAGTTGGCACACTTCCATCATTTGTTCTCTTTTTTTTTTTTTTTTTTTTCCAGATTTCGGCTTCTCAACATCACTTTGATACCTTGCATTTCTCTGGTTGCCTTACATCAGTTAGCATTCATTAGTGTAGAGTAGAGTTTGGATGGTTTCACTTGAAAATTCAGCCCACAAAGTTAAATTTCAGCCAACTTCTTCCATTTTCTGCCCATAGCTGCATTTGTTTTTCTTAGATCCGAAATTGAATGTGCACCTTCAACTTCAGATACATTTTACAATTAATATCTTGATTCATAGCTTCAAAAACTCAAATTTCATGCTTATAATGCAATGCAAGGCAGTTTTTCAGCTTCTTTCAGCCTTTGGTCAGCCTTTCTATTCTGATCAACAGCTTCTAGCATCCGGTTTTCCTCCAGATTTGGTCAGCATTGGGTGTTCTCAATTCTCTTTGATGCATTTCCGAACTTGTTTCCTGATTCACACCCTTGAAAAATCAATTTCAGGTTCAAGTTGACAAATTTCTGCACTTGTTTTTCAGCTTCAAATGTAATTCAGTTTCAGCTTCTTTTTTTCTCAGCTTTTTCTCAGCTCAATTCAGACTTAAAGCTTCAGTTCAGACTGTGTTTAGCTTCCATTTAAACTCTGGCAACATGTTACTGACCTTTCTAACAAGGTGAAGCTGCAAGCAAGTTTAATTTTGCAATTTCTTTTACAGCTTCAGAATCTTTGTCCAGCTTCCTTGCAATTTTTTTTTCTCAGTTCTGAAGAGAACATCCATGCGGCAGCATTACATTTGTTCTGATCAGCATTGGATGTTCTCAATACTTGTTGATGCATTTCCGAATTTTGTTCCCTGATTCGCAGCCCTTGAAAACCAAAAGTCAGCTTCAAGTTAACACAAGTTCTGCTCAAAACTGCACTACCAATCTAATTTTTTTCCGGCTGCAATTTCCAAACAGTCCTTCAAGATATTCATCACTTTGTGGCTCACATGGAATCAGCTTGTATCATTTTAGTAGTATCCTTGCAATTCAGCTCAGAACTTCCGGCTTCTAATTTTTCAGCTTAAGCTCATCTCAGAAATTTCTCCATTTTGGCTCAGATCTTGTGCCATTTGCGTGCCATATTCTTCCTTCATTTCAGAATTTTCTTCATAAGCGCTCCACTTGATTTTGGGCACTGCATCACTGAATTCCAAAACCGAAATTGTTTGTTTCTCTTTGAATTCTTTGCTCAATTTCATCTCTTGACCACTACTTTCCACTTGGTTCAGAATTTTTTTTTCGAAAGGGTGCAGATTTTCTCTTTGCTTGTCACTTAAATCTTCAAAATATAATAAGGAAGCTAGATCTCCAATTGCTTCCCTCTTTCTTGCTCATTCTCGACACCAAACTCCACTCCCTTGGCAAAAAATTTTTTTCGAAATGAAGTGCATCCTTGATAAAAATTGCTTCCAAATCACTAATCACTCCCCCACACTTAAATCTTTGTCCGTCTCGGGCAAAATAGCATCAAGAAAACATCCCAAGCAAACAAATCCATAGAAAATTGGGTTAAGATTAGGAATAAGGAAAGACAAATAGACTAGACATGATTTTTGCCAAAATTGATGTAGAAAGGTAAACCAAATGATTAGTCTCTATAGATGTGATCCAATCATTGAAATATGATTTTAAAAGAACCTAAGCAAGTTCTAGACTGCAATAACATATGTGTATCACAAAGATAAGGCTAAATCTCACTAGGCAAAAAATAATTCATCTCAAGTCCTCAATTAAGAATCTAAAGCAAAGTAGTACTCAAATATCCAAGATTTCATCCATTAGCTCAAACCCTAAGTTTTGACAATCAAATTTAATTTATTTTCAAAAGACTCTAAAATGACAATAAGATAACCTAGAGGGATACATTTATTCCTAGTCATGCAAGAAAAAGTGCTAAAATAAATAACAAAATATTTACAATGACCCCTATGCATTCTACTCTACTTATGCATTTATTAGCAAGGACTCGATTTAAAGAAAAATTCTAGAAGGCATAAAAATGAAGGAAAATGCAAGAAAGAACAATCTCCCCTTTATTTCTGGTGGACGGAGTCTATCCAGAAGGAGCCTCCATCGTGGTAGTGGAGGAAAATGGGTGGCTGAGAGAATTAGGACTCCCCCACACTTGAACTTTGCAGAAAAATGCTCAGGTGGCCGCAGGCGATTTAGGTTCAGAATCCATTGAAGGAATGGAGGGCTATGGATTAAAGTAAGATCATCTCCCCCTTCTTGTTGCCTTTTAGAAGTCCTTCCAGGAGGTTGAAGTCTGTTCAGTTGGAGCACCCACTCCTGAAGTCTTCTGGACCCTGCAAAACAATGTAATACCTCTCTCAAGCGTGCAGGGTAGAAAGAAATAAAATAATATCAGTCTCTGCATGAAATGAATCCAAAGCTACATCATATCCAATTAAACAAAATTCTGGTATCTCAATGAATTTTTCATAATTATTTTCTACAAAAAATGCATCCTGAAATTTATCACAAATAAAGAAATCAATTTCTGGCACATCAATAGAAATTTCGCAATTATTTTCCATCCAGGGTGTATTAAGCAATGTATCACAACCTATTAAATCGACTTTAGGTGCCTCAATGAATTTTTCACAATTATTTCCAGCATAAGATATGTCAAAAGACTCATCACAACAATCAACAATACTAGGCACTTCTAAAAATTTTCACACTCAACATTGGCATCTGATGTATCACAACAAGCTTCATTTTTAGCAAATTCAACACTAGGTACCTCTAGGGATTTTTCACTATTGAATTCTACAAGAGATGCATCCCTAGGTGTAATAAAAACAATAAGATCAGTTTGAGATACCTCTATGCAATTTTCAGAAAAATTTGGAGGAGTATTTACCTGATCGTGCTGAAAAATACCTGGAGGTTCTACAAAAGTAGATGTATCTGTGTTCTCCTCCTCATCATGTTCAAGCTCCTCTTCAGGTTCAGGTTCTGATGGACACTCAAATAAAACAGGTGATCCTTGGATTCTTGCTTCCACCATGCAAGTCCCTACACTTTCTGGTAATTGTGGTGGTCCCTGGGGCTTAGTGCAATCCCCTACACCTATGGAATCATCTCCCATGCATGTTCCCTCAACCATTCCTGTATCAACCAAATTAGAAAAATTAGGACCATCAATAGCAATATTCTTACAAAATAAAAGTTTAGAAGGGTCCTGAAAAGTTTCAGAGTCGAAGTCAAGACTGTTACAAGCTCTACTATCCATCTCCTCCCAGGCCTCTAAATTAGTAGGAGTGGGTGATTCTTGGGGCTCAGTGCAATCCCCTACACTCTCAATCCTATCCTCTGAATTTTCTGATGCATCAATCAATATAGGTGGTTCCTGGGGCTCTGTGCAATCCCCTACACTTATAGATTCATCTGATTGTCCTGATCTTTGGGCTTTTATCTTATTCAATCGATCTTGCATGTTTTGAAACCATTGTTGTTGTTGTTCTTCAAAACTTTGCTGTTGTTGTAGGATTTGTTGACACATCTCCATCATCCTTTGGTGTAGGGCCTCATCCCAATCAGGATCATCAAAGCCTCCTTGATTAAACTGCTGAAATGGGAGGGGCTGAAAATTCTGTCCTTGAAACTGGAAATCTTGCTGAAAATGTTGAAATTGTGGTTGAAAGGATGGTTGAACTTGCTGAGAATGGTAGCCCTGGAAATCTTGGATCTGAGGTTGAAATTGTGGTGGTAAATCCTGAGATTGCGCGGGCTGGAAATTCTGGTTTTGTTGCTGAAAATTCGGCTCGTATGGCTGTGAATATTGAAGAGGTTGTTAAAAATTCTATATAGGTTGAAATTCTTGCTGCCATGGCTGAGGTGGAAGCTGAAATTGATTATTTTGGGGCTGAAAACTTTCAAAAGGCTGCTGGAAATTTTGTGGTTGCTGAAATTGTTGTACTTTAAAAATTTTGAAAACTTACGTTTAAAAGTACTTTAAAAAATTTGAAATCCTAAGTTTAAAGTGCTTAGAAAAATTTTGAAATCTTAAGTTTGAAGTACATAGAAAAATTTTGAAATCTTAAGTTTGAAGTACTTAGAAAAATTTTGAAATTTAAGTTTGAAGTACTTAGAAAAATTTTGAAATTATAAGTACTTTGAAGATTTTGAAAACTTAAGTTTAAAGTATTTAGAAAAAAATTTTAAAATCTTGAGTACTTTGAAGATTTTGAAAACTTAAGTAGAAAGTACTTAGAAAAATTTTTAAAATCTTAAGTTTAAAAGTACTTTAAAAACTCTTTGAATAAAGGATAGAGTTTTTGAATTTTGAATCAAAATTGACTTTTAAAGATTTAGTGCTTTTTGAATAAAGGATAGAGTTTTTGAATTTTGAACCAAAATTGACTTTGAATTTTGAAAAAAAATTTGAAAAAAATTTGAAACAAAATTTAAACTCTTTCTCCTTTGCTTATCTCTCCCCCTTTGCTTTATATCAAAAATACAGGAATATAGCAAACAAGCAGATTGCATAATAAAAAATAAAACTGCCTAATTTGCTAAACTTGATCAATGTATAAGTTGTATTTAGTGCCCCAATTACTGCAGATGCACTGACTTAAAGCATCTTGAATTAAGGAAAAGACCTAACCATCTCAACCCATTCTAGGTTATCAATCAAAAGTACCCTAAGGTGTTTGTGAGATGCTGGCTTCTAAATCTATAGGTGCATGCAGTTCTAGGGTTAGGGCCTAGGCTAAGTCCATTTGCGAAAAAACCCTAGTTTTGAAGGGGTAGTTTTAGAATAAAACTAAGTTGAAAAATTTATTTTTAAAACCTTTTTCAACAAATAAGTAGAAGCTGATTTTGAAATTAAGTAAAGCAGTTTTAAGACTGTTTTTTTTTAAACTGATTTTCAAATCAAGTAAAGCAATAGGAAACTGAAAGTTAACCTATTCTACTAAGCACAGTCCTAACTGCCTTCTTAGTGAGCTGAACTCAGACTCAGGTAGGGGTTTAGTGAAAATGTCAGCTAAGTTAGATTTAGAGTCTACATGCTTAAGGACTATTTCACCCCTGGCTACATGGTCTCTTACAAAGTTATGTTTAACTTCTATGTGTTTAGTCCTGGAATGTTGGATTGGATTCTTAGTTAGATTAATCGAGCTTATGTTGTCAATGAAGACTTGCGTTTGAGTGTAGTTAAGCTGGAAATCCTTAAGAGTGTGCATCATCCATAGTAATTGTGCTACACATTCTCCTAAAGCAACATACTCAGCTTCAGTTGTAGATAGAGCTACACAGTGTTGCTTTCTGCTGCACCAACTAACTAGACTATTTCCTAACAGTTGGCAGCTCCCACTTGTGCTCTTTATATCTAATTTGCAACCAGCATAGTCAGAATTCGAGTATCCTGACAAGTCAAAGGTTGAGGTCCTAGGATACCAAATCCTTACGTTTAGGGTCCTTGACTTGAGTTTTCAAGGAGGAGTTCTCTTTCTCATGCTTTTCAACTTGAGTAGAGGTTCCTTCTTGAACCTTCTCGGTCAAAGATCTAGAGTCAGCTCCCTCTTTCAGGAGTTTTACTTCCTGTCGGAGGGACTCGACTCGAATTTTGGCTTTCACCAAGTTACTAGATAGGTAAGCAATTAACTCTACTAATTCGACTTTAGAAAAACCACTTACAGTTATTTTGCCGTCATCCGAAATTGTGAGCCTTCCATCGCCCGTCTCCGATTCTAATCCGGTGTCAATGTCTTCCAAAGCAGTCAAGGCGAGCAGGTTCAATTGTGGGGCCTCTTCTTCTTCTTCGGAGGAAGACTCGTCCATGTGGCTTGAAGGGCCTTCTTCCTTCGAGTATTCTTGGCTTCTTTTAGATTAGGGCACTCCTGATTTGTAGTATCCCTTCTTGTTGCATTCGTAGCAGGTCACGTTTGATTTGGTCTTAGACGTTGAGGGTTCAGCTGAATCTTCCTTCTTTCGGTTGACTTTTCTTCTATTGGTCTAATGCTTCAGCTCCTTCTAGTACTCCCGGGCTAGCCGAACCAGCTTGGGTCGATCCCCTTCGCTGTCTTCTGAGTCTGTGTCTGAGTCAGACTCGGGTGCAGGTTGAACCTTTTTCTTGGCCACCTTTCCTTGGGTTTTTCCTGCAAGAAAATTAATACCTTTCTCAGCTAAAGTGTAGTTAGTCTGCTCATGTAGTTCTAATTCTGAAAATAATTCGTCTAATTTAATTTTAGAAAAGTCCCTAGAAACATTGTAAGCATCTACCATAGATGCCCACAAGGTATTTCTTGGGAAGACATTTAGGGTATACCTGATAAGGTCATGGTTTTCTACCTTGTGACAGATTGTGTGCAAGCCATTCATTAGTTCCTGGATCCTAGCGTGGAGCTGTGCTGCTGACTCGCCTTCGTTCATTTTGATTATGTACAATTTGTTCAGCAGTAGGTCCCTTTTGCTGATTCTGGTGTCGGATGTACCTTCGTGCAATTCAATCAGCTTACTCCAGAGTTCTTTCGCACTGTTGAAGGGTCCCACCCGGTTCAGTTCTTCTTTGGTTAAACCGCATTGAAGTGTCTGGGTTGCCTTTGCATCGACCTCGATCTTTTTCTTCAGTGAGGCATCCCATTCTGAATAATGTTGTGCCACTCCTTCAGCATTCTTGGGGATTTCCAAACTAGATTGGATTATGATCCACATATCCACCTGAGTTTTCAGGTGGACTTCCATCGACACTTCCAATAGGAGAAGTCTTCTCCACTGAAGAGTGGTGGTCTGGTTGTGCTGAAACCCTCTTGCATGTCCATTGAGATTTCTGAACAAAAAAAAACAAAGAAATTCTTGTCCCAAGACTTGGTCTTGGATTAGCAGTGTAGGAATAAAATAATTGAAAAAAATGATCGAGTGGTGTTGCACCAACCTCGATTAAAGAGAAAAATTCGAAAGAAAAAGAAATTAAAAAAATTCATAAAATTCGAAAAACTCTCAAATTGGTGGTTGCACCAAATTTGAACCACCCGCTCTGATACCACTTGTAGGATCGAGATAAACAATAGAGGGGGTGAAAATCATTAAAACTTTTCGGATTAAGAAAAGAGTAAATACGCAGCGGAAATAAATCAATCACACAGGAACACAAGTAGATTTTTACTTGGTTCGAAGTCGCGGTCGGCTCCTACTCCAAGGCCCACGGTCCTTGACCGTTTACTTTGGGCAATACTATAATCGTGCAAAGAGATTTACAAGATAAGTACAATATTATAGCAGGAAACTGAAATTACTACACTTTTTGTTACCAACGCCCAATGTGGATCGTATTTCAGAGCAGAGGGTCGTCATCGGCTCTGGGATCTCGAAGTTAGAGTTTGTCGGGGCGTAGCGCTTGAACGAAAAGCTTTGGAGCGTTAGAAAGCAGTGATCATGAAGCCTTGGGGTCGAGCACCTTTTTATAGTGCTCTTGGGGCGCCTGATTCGCTGGGGGCACCTGACATGTGCCTTTAACTGTGAGAACCTCTATCCGCAGCTCAGTCAGCACATATCCCCTTTGATTCGGCCCCTGGTCTGACTGGGGCGCCCGGGACCTGCTGGGCGCCTAAGTTGACCGGGTCCAGTGGCTTCGTGGCAGATTTACTTCGATGGTTTGTTTGGCTTTGACATTGGGCGCCCAAGACCTCCGGGGTGCCTAGCTTACTGTGGTTTCGAAGCAGTCTTGCTTCATTGCTGTTTTGGCCTTGACCTTGGGCGCCCGGGACCTCCCGGACGCCTAGCCCAGTTGCCTACCCCTTTCCTTTGGGGTGTTCTGAGCTGTAGAAACACACTCCTTCGGTCCCTGGAACCAAGGTTAGTTCTAAAACAAACAAAGCAAGAGTATTAGTCAATATTTACTGTCGTAGCTGTCTTGGTTCTAACTTCGGGTCTCCCAAATGGAACCCTAGGTCGAACCGACGCCTACTGTTCCCTCGACGAGGTACGCGTCCTCACCTACTCCTCTCAGGAGAGTTTACCTTTTGCCAATCGGCTCCTCCGGTTGGACTTTTGCCCAATCCACCTGACCAGGTCTTCGTGCCCAACTTCCGGTCAGGTCTTCGGTGCCTAACCCCTTTGCCAGGACTTCGTGCCCAGTCCTCAACCAGGACTTCTTTGCCCGACTTCCGGTCAGGTCTTCTTGCCCAGTCCTTGACCAGGACTTCTTTGCCCTGCCCTTTGCCAAGACTTCTTGCCTAGTGTACCTAGGACTTCTTCCTGCACACTCAGTGAACTAGTTAGAACACAACATCATCTTAACTTCGGAACCCTTTGCCATTATCAAAACTCAGGTTTGATTTAGGTGTTGCCTGCACCAACATATTACTGATAACTCTGAATTCAAATTTAAAAATCTTACTGATAACTCTAAAAATTGTGAGATTAATCCTGATAATATTGAAAATATTTCTGAGGATAAAGATGATTTTTCAGAAAATCATAAGGATAAAATTGAAAATATCTCTGATAACCCTGAGGATAATAGAGATGAAATTCTTATAGATAATAGTTTAATTATGATTTTAGATAATGTTGAAGATTATTACAAAACATTAACTAGTGGCCCAAATTACTCCACCTACTTTGAGGATGTTGAAGGATGTAATTTTGAGGATGAGGAGGAAAAGAATTATCTGAGATCAAGGCTATAGTTAATAAAGTTCACAAAGATTCAAATAAATCAAAATTATTAGAAAAACTTGTAAAGATCAATAAAGAGGAAATAGTAAAGGAATCAGAGATTTTTGAAATAATAAAAATGATGAAGTTAAACCCACAATTATTATCTAACCCAAATACATTGAAATGCAAATCTAATTAAATCTTAACAATTTTTATCTTATTAATTTCAATCTTAAATAATCCTTAATTAACTTAATTTTAATTATCCTTAATTAACTTAATCTTAATTATGATTTAATTTAATTTTTCTATAATTAATTCAAATTCAATCAATCTTTAATTAATTCAAATTCATTAATCTTTAATTAATTCAAAATCAATTAATCATTAATTAAAGCAAAATCAATTAATCTTCAATTAATTCAAACTCAATTAATCTTCAACTTTAATTAATAATTAATTAATTCAAATTCAATTAATCTTTAAGTAATTCAAATTCAATCAATCTTTAATTAATTCGAATTCAATTAATCTTCAATTAATTCAAAATCAATTAATCTTTAATTAAATTCAAATAATCTTTAATTAATTCAAATTCAAATAATCCTAATTAATTCAAATTCAATTAATCCTTAATTAATTTTAATTCAATTAATCCTTAATTAATCCAACTTCAATTAATTCTTAATTAATTCAACTTTAATTAATTCATAATTAACTTAAATCCAATTAATTCTTAAATAACTTAAACTCAAATTAAATATAATCTTACTCAAACTACAACAATTAAATTAATAATATCAAATATGTCAAAGTGGGTTGGCTTATTCATGGGTTCACACGACATGTATCAAATCAGGAATTTGATACATTATTAGAAACGTAAATAAAATTAGTTAACTTGTTTGACTCATGCATAACTGTTATGCCATGCATATGCAATTTTCTTAAAATATATGTCATGTCATTCACGCTTAATTTTATGCATGATTTAGAATGGTTTTAAGAGAAAGAATAATTGAAACTTGATCAACCTAGTATTAGGTGGAGGTGGATTATAGTACGTTAGGGAAGCCGTCTGGTGGAACTAGCCGAAGCTACCGATCCAAAACCTAAGCTAATTAGACCAAAATTTTTCAAGAAGTAATTTGAAAATGAATTTTCGATGGCTTTGTCAAGGAAAGGGTTGATGATCCAATAAGGCTATGGCCAATGAAGGCCTCTGTGCCTTGCGAAGACCTGGAAGCCGATTATCGAAAATCAAATTCACTTTACTATTTGATAAATTTGAATCTAACATAAGTTTCAATTAAATCCTAGATTTAACAATGAATTAAGAAAAATAATTCAAGCATCTTACAATGCACCCATTGTTGATACAGTCTGACCCTGATTGTTGTTTTGGTGTTGACACCGATTTTAGTTTAGGTTGGTGATTATGATTATGATTAAGTCCTGATCGGGGATTAGGCACGGAGTGATTGAAATCCTAACCTGGAGGGTTAGGTGTGGAAAATCCTAGCTTGGAGGGCTAGGTGGTGAAAAGTCCTAACTCGGAGGGTTGGGTGAAAAGTCCTAGCTTGGAGGGCTAGGTGAAAAGTCCTAACTCGGAGGGTTGGGTGAAAAGTCCTAGCTTGGAGGGCTAGGTGAAAAGTCTTAATTAGAGGATTAGGTGAAAAGTCCCAACTTGGAGGGTTAGGTGAAAAATCCTAGCTTGGAGGGCTAGGTGTGGAAAAGTCCTAACTTGGAGGGTTGGGTGAAAAGTCCTAGCTTGGAGGGCTAGGTGAAAAGTCCTAACTTGGAGGGTTAGGTGAAAAGTCCCAACTTGGAGGGTTAGGTGGAAAAGTCCTAGCTTGGAGGGCTAGGTTGTATGAAATCCTAGCTTGGAGAGCTAGGTTGGAGTCCCTGGATCGGTCTGGTGACCGATCAGGGAAGTTGGCATGCTGCTCCTTCGTGGTTTAGTCTGGTGACCGATCCAGCGATGACTGATCAGTCTTGTGACCGATCAGGGTGCACACAGTGAGGTTGGGAACCTACTGCCCGGCTCCTGATCGGTCCGATGGTCGATCAGGGAGCAGGCAGTTGCCTCATTGCTTGACTCCTGATCGGTCCGGTGACCGATCAAGGAGCAGGCAGCTTCCTCATTGCTTTGCTCCTGATCGGTCTGGTGACTGATCAGGGAGCACAAAGTGAGTTGAGTTCCCCTGCTGATCAACTCCTGAACGGTCCGGTGACCAATCCAAGACCTAGGATCTGATGTCCACGATTAAAGTTCTCTCACTGGGGTGACTGATCAGGATGGAGCCTGATCGATTAGGGAGCTACCTGATCGGTCTGGTGACCGATCAGGTCACAGCCTGATCGGTCTGGTGACCGATCAGGCCTGTGTCGCCGCGACCTGGATCGGTCCGGTGACCGATCACTTTAATTCAAATTGCACTGTCAAACGCTCTGATCAGGTCTGAACAGGTCTAATTTCTCTGCGCTTAATATCTCATCTTTGATTCTCTGTGTGATATGTTGTGCTAATGGTCTGATTAAGCTGCAGGTGACAGGGATGGATGTAAACACTCAAGGAGAGTCAATGGAGGTCTTTCCTTGGAGCAGGTTTGTCCATTTTCCATCTCAGGTTGCAACGGACGCTGGCGCTGGCTGGAGCTACTGACTGGGGCTGGTCTGAGGGAATCTCAGGGAGTCTAGAAGAGCTCAGTGGTGGCTAGTTGTTGCAGGAGAGCAGCTGGAGGCTGCAGTGAGGTGGTGACCTGGCGCTTATGGAGAAGACATAAGCAGCGTGGTGGAGAAGTGCAAGAGAGATTTTCTGCTGGTTGAGCTTACTGTGACTTCTTGCTGCGTGCTTGTGTTCTCTACTGTTCCATTGTTCTTGAGCAAGCAACTATAATCTTTGAAGCAACCATCTTTTACTTGAGCACTTGGAGGAAGAAACAAGAGGCTTGGTGAGTCCATCAGCGAGAAGACACGAAGAAGGGAGTTCTTGCATGAGATCGTCGCTGAGTGGAGCTCAGGAGAAGTTTTGCTTGTGTTCTTACCTGTTCTAAGTGCTAAGTAAGATCTTTCTTGTGTTTCATTGTGCTTAAAACTCTATCTTTGTTGAAACGTTGTGGAGAGGTTACTCCACCGAGAAGGAGGTTGCTTACTATCCAGATTTTTCCGGGGCTTGATCTGCTGACGATTAAGGGATCGCCCACCTTACGGGCACGCCAAGGAGTAGGGGGCATGTTATCCCCTAACCTTGTAAATCATCTTGTTAGCGTTCTTGTTCTTCTGATTAACTTAGGGTTTAGTTTACTGCATACTCTGTTTTATTGCTTCCGCTGTGCTACTAAACCTTTGAGTCGCAGAAATTTCAAAAGCGCTAAAACATCAAGTGTCTGGCTACATTCACCCCCCCCCCTCTCTAGCCATCCAAGGTCCAACAAGTGGTATCAGAGCTTGGGGCTCTGTACAAGCGGATTAACAACCGAGAGCTATCAAAAATGGCCTTGAGAGAAGGTTCTAGCACCACCCGTCCGCCCTTCTTCGATGGCGCAGATTTTCAATATTGGAGATCGAAGATGGAGTATTACTTAAAGATGGACATCAACACTTGGTTCGCGGTGAAGGAGGGTTTTACCCCTCCAAAGGATGATGAAGTCAAAGAGCTAGAATCTTGGCGTTGGATGGCTGAACAAATCCAAAAAAGTGAAGACGACGCGAAGGCGGTGGTGACCCTATAATGCGGCATTAACAAAGACCAACTCATCAAGGTTGGTCCATTCACAAGTGCAAAAGACTTGTGGAACAAGCTTATAGAACTCCACGAGGGCACCCGAGATTCAAGAATCGCCAAGAGGGACTTGTTCCTCAACCAACTTCAAAATCTCTCCATGAAGGAGAATGAAACCGTAAGTGAACTCCATAGCCGGTTCAAGGAAGTCCTCAATGGTCTTCATTCTATCGATGAAAAGGTCGAGAATCGCGACCTTGTGAGATATGTGTTAAAAGCATTTCCAAGGAATGCTTTGTGGTCATCCATGGTGGATGCCTACAAAGTTTCCAAGGACTTATCAATTGTTAAACTAGATGATTTGTTTTATGAGATGGAACTTCATGAAATGGCTAACAAAGGCCCCAAGTAGAAGGGGATTGCCTTAGTTGCAGGAGCAAAGAACAAGAAGAAGAAGGAAGTCTCTTCATCTTCATCCTCTTCCGAATCCGAGTCCGATTCCGAGGAAGATGGCAGCGGGTCTTCTTCCTCCGAGATGGCAAATTTTGTTCGAAGGATGATGAGCAAGGGTCGATGCTTCAAGGGTAAAGGTAACCCTAGTGAGGCTAAAGTTGATAAGTCTAATGTCTCTTGTTATGAGTGTGGCAGGAAAGGGCACTTCAAGAGTGAATGCCCAAAGCTAAAGAAGAAGGAGGAGAAATCCAAGAAGAAAGAGGAGAAATCAAAGAAAAAGAAGAAGGCCTTGAAGGCCACTTGGAATGAATCCTCCTCAAGTTCATCCGATGAAGAGGAGGAGAAGAGCACACGGCATGTGGCACTCATGGCTCTTGGAGAAGAAAGCAGTGATGAATCCTTTAACTCCTCAAACGCGGCTTCATCATCTTCGGATGATGAAGAGGTAACCTCTCCCGAACTTGATCGTCGCATGATAGCCCAGTCTGGCATTGTTGTCGGACCATAGGGGCTGAGGTGGAAGGATCGACGACGTGTCGGGGAGTTACAGGGAGCAGCCCCTGATCAGGAGCCGTCCGCTAGTGCTAAGGATTATGATGAGTGGGCTCCTGACCTCCGCTGGCAGGTTGCGGAGCTAGAGCAGATGATGCAGCGTGAGTTACATATTTCCGAGCTCTGGCAACAGGAGGTCAGCTCAGAGTTTCGATCCTTCGATCGCCGACTTGACGCTCTAGCATCCGATGTTTCTGGGATCTGCTCACTGCAGGAGACATGGTATGAGGAGTGGTACCTGCATACATTTCCTGACGCTTCACCCTCTACCAGCACTCAACCAGGGGACTTGATTTATTTTGATGATACGTCTAACGATGATCCCGCTGAGCATTGATGATGACTTGACTTTGATGTGTATTTGTGCTGTACTTGACTTGACTTAGATGCTATGTGTTGCATCTGCTATGACTGATTGTTATGGATGTTTTTACTATCTTTTGCCCATTATTGACTTATTTGAGTATTCATGATATTGCTATCATTATGAATGCCTTATTACGCATGATTATGCTATGCTCCATGTTCATATGATACATATGCTTGTTTTGCCATGCCTTATCCCTGTCATATGTTTTCATATGCCCTCAAAATTATCACATCTTTTTTTGTTTTGGGATACCCCTAGGGTTGAGGGGGAGTATAATTAAACATAACATCCCTCTAGACCCTTTTCGATGTTCGACAAAGGGGGAGAGTGTGGTTGGTTAGTTTAGGATGATCATGTTTGTAGGGGGAGGATCCTGATTCCCGTATGATTCTGAAATTTGCAAAAATTGATTTTGAATCCCTAAACTTAAAATCGGGTTGTCAAACAACAAAAAGGGAGAGATTGTTGATGCAGTCTGCCCCTGATTGTTGTTTTGGTGTTGACACCGATTTTAGTTTAGGTTGGTGATTATGATTATGATTAAGTCCTGATCGGGGATTAGGCACGGAGTGATTGAAATCCTAACCTGGAGGGTTAGGTGTGGAAAATCCTAGCTTGGAGGGCTAGGTGGTGAAAAGTCCTAACTCGGAGGGTTGGGTGAAAAGTCCTAGCTTGGAGGGCTAGGTGAAAAGTCCTAACTCGGAGGGTTGGGTGAAAAGTTCTAACTTGGAGGGCTAGGTGAAAAGTCCCAACATAGAGGGTTAGGTGAAAAATCCTAGCTTGGAGGGTTAGGTGAAAAATCCTAGCTTGGAGGGCTAGGTGTGGAAAAGTCCTAACTCGGAGGGTTGGGTGAAAAGTCCTAGCTGGAGGGCTAGGTGAAAAGTCCTAACTCGGAGGGTTGGGTGAAAAGTCCTAGCTTGGAGGGCTAGGTGAAAAGTTCTAACTTAGAGGGTTAGGTGAAAAGTCCCAACTTGGAGGGTTAGGTGAAAAATCCTAGCTTGGAGGGCTAGGTGTGGAAAAGTCCTAACTCGGAGGGTTGGGTGAAAAGTCCTAGCTTGGAGGGCTAGGTGAAAAGTCCTAACTCGGAGGGTTAGATGAAAAGTCACAACTTGGAGGGTTAGGTGGAAAAGTCCTAGATTGGAGGGCTAGGTTGTATGAAATCCTAGCTTGGAGAGGTAGGTTGGAGTCCCTGGATCGGTCTGGTGACCGATCAGGAAAGTTGGCACGCTGCTCCTTCATGGATCGGTCTGGTGACCGATCAAGCGATGACTGATCGGTCTGGTGACCGATCAGGGAGCACACAGTGAGGTTGGGAACCTACTGCCCGGTTCCTGATCGGTCCGGTGACCGATTAGGGAGCAGGCAGTTGCCTCATTGCTTGGCTCCTGATCGGTCTGGTGACCGATCAGGGAGCAGGCAGCTTCCTCACTGCTTTTCTCCTGATCGGTCTGGTGACCGATCAGGGAGCACACAGTGAGTTGAGTTCCCCTGCTGATTAGCTTCTGAACGGTCCGGTGACCGATCTAAGACCTAGGATCTGATGTCCACGATTAAAGTTCTCTCACTGGGGTGACCGATCAGGATGGAGCCTGATCGGTCAGGGAGCTACCTGATCGGTCTGGTGACCGATCAAGTCACAGCCTGATCTGTCTTGTGACCGATCAGGCCTGTGTCGCCGCAAAAGCTGGGAATCACAGCAAAGCGGTGGATCGGTCTGGTGTCCAATCCACAAGCCCTGGATCGGTCCGGTGACCGATCACTTTAATTCAAATTGCACTGTCAAACGCTCTGATCACGTCTGAACAGGTCTGATTTCTCTGCGCTTAATATCTGATCTTTGATTCTCTGTGTGATATACTGTGCTAATGGTCTGATTAAGCTACAGGTGATAGGGATGGATTCAAACACTCAAGGAGAGTCAATGGAGGCCTTTCCTTGGAGCAGGTTTATCCGTTTTACATCTCAGGTTGCAACGGACGCTAGCGCTGGCTGGAGCTGCTGACTGGGGCTGGTCTGAGGGAAGCTCAGGGAGTCCAGAAGAGCTCAGTGGTGGCTGGTTGTTGCAGGAGAGCAGCTGGAGGCTGCAATGAGGTGGTGACCTGGCGTTTGTGGAGAAGACATAAGCAGCGTGGTGGAGAAGTGCAAGAGAGATTTTTTTGCTGGTTGAGCTTGCTGTGACTTCTTGCTGCGTGCTTGTGTTCTCTATTGTTCCATTGTTCTTGAGCAAGCAACTGCAATCTTTGAAGCAACCATCTTTTACTTGAGCACTTGGAGGAAGAAACAAGAGGCTTGGTGAGTCCATCAGCGAGAAGACACGAAGAAGGGAGTTCTTGCGTGAGATCGTCGCTGAGTGGAGCTCGGGAGAAGTTCTGCTTGTGTTCTTGCCTGTTCTAAGTGCTAAGTAAGATCTTTCTTGTGTTTCATTGTGCTTAAAACTCTATCTTTGTTGAAACGCTGTGGAGAGGTTACTCCACCGAGAAGGAGGTTGCTTACTATCCGGATTTTTTCGGGGCTTGATCTGCCGACAATCAAGGGATCGCCCATCTTACGAGCACACCAAGGAGTAGGGGCAAGTTATCCCTGAACCTTGTAAATCCTCTTGTTAGCGTTCTTGTTCTTGTGATTAACTTAGGGTTTAGTTTACTGCATACTCTATTTTATTGCTTCCGCTGTGCTATTAAACCTTTGAGTCGCAGAAATTTCAAAAGCGCTAAAACTTCAAGTGTCTGGCTATATTTCACCCCCCCCCCTCTAGCCATCAAAGGTCCAACACCCATAAGACAACCATGCTTGTTATATTGAGACATCTAACTGGCTAAGATGTTAAGGACTTATAAATTAAAGAATATTTTTCAAAACTGCTTTCAAAATTCTTAGAATATTTTTCTAAAAATATATTTTCAAAATAGTGCTTTAACATAATAATGTTTTTATATCTTTTTGAAAAATTGTTTGACTCACACAATTAGACACAAGCCTCCTAGGACAACACTAAAGTTCCTTAAGGCACTTAGATAGAGTCAAACGGTGTCGGGTATAGGGGGAGTATTTTTATTCTTTTGAAATGTTTTTCGAAAATTGTACTTTAAACATTACTATCATTTGACAATATTTTTCAAAAACTATGCTTTAAATTACTATCACTCGTGTTTTCGAAAAAAAAGGGGTTATGCTTTAAAAAGTTATTCTTATTCCAAGTTGAATTTTCTAAAAACTTATCTTCTTAAAATTTACCATACTATCATTCAAAGATGTTCTTTTGATTTTGATAAACCCTAAAGACACAGAGGAAGGTCCACTTCATAATCTACAAGGACTCCTAGGATGTGTCAAATTTAGGGGGAGTCTGAGTCAAAAGAAAATTTTCTAAAAAGTTTTTTTTGCAATTATTTGTTTTGAAATTATTAGATAATTCCTTTGATATGAACTAAACCCTAAAGACTTAGAGGAAGAGTACTTGTGGTCAACAAGCTTCCTAGGACTGGGTCAAGTTTAGGGGGAGGTCAAATTACAAGAATTATTTAATATGTTTTCATGCACTGCATTATTGAAAACATAATTTTTCTATCAAAGTACTGCTTTTTTAATCATAATATCTCTCTATCACTTTCAATCTCTATCACTTTCAAAACAGTTTTTTTTTGGAAATAATAATTACTTGAGTTGGAGAATTTCCAGGACACTTAGGAAAATGTTCTTGTAGTCAACAAGGTTTCCTAGGATTGTGTCAGACTAGAAAAGAAATCAAGTCAAGTAAAATATTATATTTTAAAAATAAGATTTTTCTAAGTACTTTCAAATTATGAGTCAAATAATTTTTTTTTAAAAAAATTACTAATATTTTTCCAAAAAAAATCATAATATGTTTTAAAAGTACTTATACCTTTCACAAATTCTAATATTTTTCAAAAGTACTTATACTCTTCAAAATTTACTAATATTTTTCAAAAAGTACTTACACCTTTTAAAATGCTTATATTTCTCAAAAAGTACTTGCATTTTTCATAGCTCATAACATTTTTCAATGTACTTACACTTTTCAAAGCTCATAGTATTTTCTCAAATAGTGCAAAATATCATTGAAAATACAAAGCTTTTACAATATTTCTCAAAGTGCACTAGTTATTAAAGTGAAAATCTTTCTATGAGTAAATCTTTTGAAAAAATTTTCTAAATGAAAGTTTTTCTACAGCAATTTTTTTTAAGTGAGTTTCTGAGTTTCAAAATACTTTCCTACAAATACAAAATACTTTTTAAAGTGAAATTCTTTTTGGGTGCTATTTAAGTACTTAATTTTATGCTATGCTTTCCAAATTTATACTAAGTACTTTCAAAAAGAACCACATGTTTTCATTGTTGGTGCAAATATTTTTGGTGATTTTTGATGTATGACAAAGGGGGAGAGGTGTGCTTAAGTTACAAAATTTTCATTTTTTTTACAAGGATCAATGAAAATCAAAATGTTTTTCTTCAAAAAAGGGGAGAGTGAGCTTATGTTAGAAATATTTTTCTCCCAAAGATCAAAATATATTTTCAAAACTTAGATCAATTTTTTATCCTGAGGATTATAATTTAGCCCTTTCAGCCAATCTAACTTAAGATATTATCAAACATTAAAAAGGGGGAGATTGTTGGTCCAAGTTGCATCAGTGATGTCCTCCTCTAAGTGTTTCAATATTTGACAATATGCTTAAGTCAGTGATACATTGAATAAGGGAAGGGTAGTCAAGAAAACTGGACCAATGTGATCCAAAGTCCTAGTTATCCTAGGCACTAAGTCCTGACCAAGGGTTGGGCACTAAGACCTGGTGAGTGAAGCTGGGCACGAAGACCTGGTTCGGGGAATTGGGCATGAAGTCCAGGCCGAGGGTTGGGCACCGAAGTCCTGGACCTAGGGTTTGGGCACGAAGTCTTGGTCCGAGGGATTGAGCAACATAGCTGAGAGATGACTAAGGACAGAAGTTGAGACGGGTCGAGGTTCGGACGTCTCGAGATCTGAGAGTATCGGAGGCTAAGCAAAAGTCCACCCGAATGGACAGGGTGGCAACCGTCTCCTGAAAGGAGTAGGTGAGAGGCGTGTTCCCGGGGGTGGGAACTTGCGTCGGTTCAACCTAGGGTTTCGTGGAAATCCGAAGTCAGAACCAAGTCCTTAAGGTTAAGATTGTGTGTGTATTTGCTTTGTATTTGTGTATCTTGCAAGTACCTAGAATGGAAGACAAAGTAGGCAAACAACACACCACGTGGCTGGAACCCTGGCTGCTAGGCGCCCCCATTGAAGGAGGTGCCTAGATGGAGCTAGGCGCCCCCATCATCCAGGGCACCTCCATTAAAGGAGGCAAAACATGATTCCATTCAGGTGCCCTAGATGATACAGGCGCCCTGGTTGATAGCTGTATTTGCTGCTGTGAGTGCGAAGCAGGGATAAGCTTTGACCAAGTTCATTGAGGCGACTGGGAGGTCCAGGGCACCCTGGTCAAGAGGTTTATCTGCTGTGACGAGTTCAGCGCAGAGATAAGGTTTGACCAAGCCCTTTGAGGCGCCCTAGTGATCACAGGCGCCCTAATGAAGCCTATAAAAGGGGCTTCGAGCCCAAGGCTCAGAACATAACTTCCAAGATCATTCTGAGACTTCTGACTGACGACAAACCACTGACGGTAAAGCTCTGCGACCAAGGAAGCTCCGGGAGGAAGTGCGCAACACTTCGGAGTTCCAAAATGGCCGAGACTTCAACTTTCGTTTGGTTTGAAATTTACAATTCCACACTTATTTTTCATATATTTTGATTGTAATTTCTGCATTGTAAGATGGGTTTCTCCACCTGTGGAAAGTTCGGAAAGGAGACCATTAGTAGACGGGTGTTCCCGTGCTTAGGCCTTGGATGTACTGACCTTGGGGGGTTGGGAATTAAGTAAAAAATCCCGCGTGCGCTGTGTTTGTTTTCTTCGTTCTGTATATTTTCCGCTGCACTAACTTTGAGTCTAGAACGATGATCCAAAAGACAATTTTCATGAAATTTTTTTTACGGTCGATATTCACCCCCCCCCCCCACTATCGACGGCACCGGTCCTACAAACTATTCAACTAGCATTTTGAGCTACGCCACTCTAAGTCAACCTTTTTGTGCTATTCACCTGGGGATGACCCTTTTGCTGATCCTTACTCTCACATCACCTTAGACATACTTTTCACTTAATTCTTTGAGGGTGAGAGAGACCCCACCATCTCTACTTTTAGCTCCATGCAGCTTCAACCCGAGCACTACACTCTCTACCAAGTCCTTCTTCGTTGTGTCCTACCCATCACCACTAGGGGCATCGCCATGATGAGGCCATTCTACACTTTCTTGATGTATGCCTTTATTCATCACCTGAACATAGACATAGGGCTTCACATATTTCATGTCATCACCTATGCCTCTAGTATCTCTACTCACAGGAGAGTACGCATTCCCTATTTCCAACTCCTGACCTCGATCTTTGCATGCTTCAGATGCAATGTCCTTAGAGGTCAGGTCACCCGGTCGACCAAGCGCAACGAAATAGGACTTAGAAAGTTTTCCTTAGCTGGGTTAGAAGTTAATATTGATGCGGTCTTGACCTGGAAGCGGGGTTGGGGAGTGAGACCAGTTGATTACCAGGAGGACGAGGATGCCCTAGTTGCAGAGATCGAGGCCGCATTAGATCAGGACCCACCTCAGCAGGATTCACCACCGCCTCCTCCACTCTCAATAGATCAGAGATTGGCCCTACTCGAGATAGAGGTTCATCATCTCGAGACTCAGATCCAGACTTTACGAGAGGAGTCAATGACCCGATACTCGGAGATGGCCGAGACTACAGTAGAGCGACACGCTGAGCTTATACAGCTACTTCAGTCCAGGCACCCCGACCCTTCTTCCTAGATTTTGCTATTTGACTCACCTGACTACTTGACTAGATCACCTGTCTTGTTCTGACAGTGGCTTGATTATTTATCTGACTGACTTGGATCTTTTCTATCTTACCTTATCTCATATTAATTCATGCTTTCCTTCTGTCTATTTTGATTACATTGTGTTTAGTATGTGCTTAGTAGAGTAAGAATTCAAATGTTTGATCTTGATTTAATTTTGAGACTGATTCTGATTTTAAAATTGTTTCAAAAACTTTATCTCAAATTTCAAAACTTTATTTTCAAAATTTAATGTATTTTTTTCGATACATAGTTTTACTTTGATTTTAAAACTATCCCCTTCAAAACTAGAGTCTTTCTTCGACATGGATTTAGCTTAGGCTTAACCCTAGTGTGCATGCTCTTATAGATTTAAAAGTCAGCATCTCACAAGCACATTAGGACTAACTTGACTGACAACCTAGACTGGGTTGAGATGCTTAGGACTGTTGCCCTAGACTTAGAAGCTTCAAAATCAGTGCATCGACACAAGTTGGGGGTGTTATAAATACAATTCAAATTAATCAAGTCAAGTATTCTGGCTAACTAAGTTGATTCATGAAATACACTTGACTTAACTAACCCAAGTGAAAACTGTTGTTTATTATAGTCAACAAGTAGCTAAAAGGTTAGACAAGTGTCTAAAAGGAATTGACCTTATTTTTTGAATATTTAAAATTATTTTAAATTTTTTATTATTCATGCTTGACTCAAAATAAAGGTGCCCATACTTGACTTAGACTTAGCCCAAACATAGACATTTTTTTTATTGCTTAAAATTACTCGCTATGATACACTTACTCATTTTTGTTGTGAATACTTTAGTCATTTTTTTGTTCTTACCCTTATATTACATGATTTTGATATATGACAAAGGGGAAGAGAAATAAAAAAGTTCAAAGAGTTCAAAGTTGATAGAAAAATTCCAAATGTTTTCAGAGTTCATAGTTGTTAGAAAAATTCAAAATGTTTAGTGTTTTTCAATGTTTTTTTGTTCTTCAAAATTGGTTAGTGTTTTTTAAAGTGTTTATTTTTTTCAAAGTGGAAAGAAAATTTCAAAATGGTTAGAAAAATTCAAAATGTTTTCAAAAGAAAAATAGTTCAAAATACTTAATATTTTCGAAAAATTTTAGAATTAACTTGGTCATTCAAAAACTAAGTTTTTTAAATGCTTAGAACTTATTTTTAAATGACTCAACATTTTGGTAAAATTAATTTCTCTTCAATACTTAGTTTTTGAAAATCATTTAGTTATTTTCAAAATGAATATTCTAACAATTATTTTTAATTAGTTACAACTTTTCAAATGTTAACTTAATCTCTAAACTATTTTTCACACTTTAAAAAGACTACGTCTATTTTGAAAAATATCATCTCCTCTATAAACATAGCTGTTAAATGATCTAGGGGGAGATAACTGGTTAAGGGGGAGAGCTGAAAATAAATTTCATTTTCCTGTTAGAACTTATTTTAGCTTAAATTTGAACTGGGTTGCTATAATCAAAAAGGGAGAGATTGATGGTGCCGGAAGCACCAGATCAAACCTTGTTTTGATAAGTGGCAAAGGGTTCATGTTAAGCTAGTATGTTGTACTAATGGATTTGTGGAGATTGCAGGAAAGTCCTAGGTAATCTAGGCAAGAAGTCTTGACCTACAGGGTTGAGCACGAAGTCCTGGTCGAGGATCGGGCAATGAAGACTTAGCAAGTGAAGTTGAGCACGAAAACATGGTCCGAGGGACCGAGAAGAAGACTTTGACGAGTGGGGATCGTGGATAGGAGTTGAGACGGGTCGAGGTTGAACGTCGTCGAGTTCCGGGTTCTCGGAGGCCGAGTAAAAGTCCAACCGGAGGTTCTGAGTGGCAACAGGTAAACTCTCCTGAGAGGAGTAGGTGAGGATGCATTCCCCAGAGAGGGAACAGTAGGCGTCGATCCGACCTAGGGTTTTGAAAGAAACCTAAAGGCAGGACCAAGACAACACTAGCTATGATTCATACATGTTTCAATTTAATATATTATTGGATGTATGGAACTAACCCTTATTGCAGGTAAAAGGAGATAGAAACATAATTGGGGCGCCTGAATGGGGCTCAGGCGCCTGAGAACTGACAGATGGTAGCTGAGCTGGCGCAACGGTCAGAATCCTAGCTGTCGTGGCGAGTCATGAGTGGAGGATCCACGTCAGCACTCAGGCATCTGAAAGGGACTCAGTCTCCTGGTCATGATAGAATTTGACTGGGCAGCAGATAGAGCTTCCGTCCGATACGCTGCAACGGGGGCGCCTAAATGGCCATTCAGGCACCTGAGCAAGTACTATACAAAGGGGTCAAGTGCAACAGTCCAGTAGATCAATTAAAAACACTGCGATCACTTTCTTCTTCTGTGTGTTGCGCGATCGACATTCAGATAACGCTGAAATGCCATCTGACTCTCCGAATGATGATCTGTCTATTGGACCAGTGCCGTCGATAGAGGGGGGATGAATATCAAACGTAAAATTTTCTCGGAAACTCGTAGACTTTCGAGGTTCATTCTAAATACAGAGTTAGTAGCAGCGGAAAACAAGAAGAACGAACAAACAATAAAGTGCATACAGGATTTTTTACTTGGTTCCCAACCCCCTAGGGTCAGTACATCCAAGGCCTAAGCACGGGAATGCCCGTCCACTAATGGTCTCCTTTTCGGACTTTCTGGAGGCGGAGAAACTCATCTTACAGTGCACAAATTACAATCAAAAGATATGAAAAAGTATGTACAGAATTGTAAATTCAAACCAAACAAGAGTTGAAGACTCGGCCGATCTGGAACTCCGAAGTGCCGTGCACTTCCTCCCAGAGCTTCCTTGGTCGCAGAGCTTCGCCGTTAGTGCTTTGTCACCAGTCAGAAGGCTCAAAATGATCTTAGAAGTTGTGTACTAAGTTGAGGGGTCGAAGCCCCTTTTATAGGCTTCATTGGGGCGCCTGTGATCAATAAGGCGCCTCATATAGCTTGGTCAAACTCCATCCTCGCGCCGAACTCGCAGCAGGGATAAGATCCCTGTTCCCAGGCGCCTCACCCATACAGGAAACCTGGGAGCTCTCAGGCGCCTGTGTTAACAGGTGCCTGGGAGCTGGATGCCAGTCCAGGGCGCCTGTTTCAATACAGGCACCCTAGAGCTCTTCTTCCAGGTCGCTTGTGTTCGTTTGCCTACCTTGTTTCCAACTTTTAGGTACCTGCAATACAATCAGAGACAAGACAAACAAGCAGATAATCTTAATCTTAAGGACTTGGTTCTGACTTCGGATTTCTATGAAACACTAGGTCAAACCGACGCCTATGTTCCCACCCCCGGGAACGCGCCTTCAACCTACTCCTCTCAGGAGACGGTTGCCACCCAGTCCATTCGGGTGGACTTTTGCTTAGCCTTCGATACTCTCGGATCTCAAGACGTCTGACCCTCGATCCATCTCTAGTCCTTAGTCATCGCTCAGCTAAGTTACTCAATCCCTCGAACTAAGACTTCGTGCCCAAACCCTAGGTCCAGGACTTCATGCCTAACTTCACTCATCAGGACTTTTGCCCAGCTTCACTCACTAGGACTTCATAACCAGCTTCACTCACCATGACTTCATGCCTAACTTCACTCATCAGGACTTTTGTCCAGCTTCACTCACTAGGACTTCGTGCCCAACTTCACTCACCAGGTCTTAGTGCCCAGCTTCACTCACCAGGACTTCGTGCCCAGCTTCACTTTGGTACTCTTTTCTTCACTCACCCTTCCCTTGTTCAATGTATCATTGACTTAAGTATATTGTCAAACATTGAAATACTTAGAAGAGGATATCACTGATGCATCTTGCACCAACATTGTCCTCTCATTTCAGGAGTTGGTATACTAGTTCATTTTTTATTACACACTTCAGTTTGTAACTTGTAAACATTCTTGCTATTATTAGTAACACCCAAAATAAATAAATGATCAAGGATCGTGGGGCTTGCAGTAGGAGCCGATCAAGACTCCGTAGCAAGTAAAACCAACTTGAGTTAGCGATAATGATTTGTTGCTTGTTTCCACTGCTTTTTGTCTCTCTAATTCCTACGCTTACTCTCAAAGCTTCCGTTGTGTACTTTATCGCTTAGTCATTTAAGTTTTAAATCTGAAGTTTTTGTGAAGCGATATTCAACCCCACGCCCCTTTATCGCTCAATCTCTATCCTACACACTGTGGGTTTCAAGAATCTTGACATGATTCTTGAAAAACAAAAGGTCGTTCTTAACCGATCCAAACTTGGATATAGAACCAACTCACGATATAAATTTTACTTTTCAATTGTGAACCGAAATAGCACTCGAGTCCAAGCATGGGTTCCCAAACTGAGACTAACAAATCAAGCAGGACCAAACAATTATTGGATCCCCAAGGATAAAATTCATTACCTGGATAGTCCATATCGAGGCTTTAGTCTAGGGGGAGCCAATAGAAAAACCATTTATATTATTAGATAAATTTTGTTTTGCATGCTTGTAAAAATTATTTGATTGCTTGTTTATTTATTTTCTGTAAATTGTTATACTTAGTTCTAGAAATGGTTAGATAAGAACTAGTCTTGATTGAAACTTGCGCAACCTAGTATTAGGGGGGGTGAGCTAATAGTACACCAAGAAAGCCTATCTAAGGAATCGGGTAGAGTAAGGAATACCCTATTTGGTCTTTTTAGCCCAGTAGCACTAGCTGAAGCTCCCAACACCACATCCTTAACTAGTTTGACCTGTTGGTGCAGGAAGCACCATATCGAACCTTGTTTTGATATTGGCAAAGGATTCAAAGTTAAGTGTTATTTGTGATCTAATGTTGTTACTTGAGTGTGCAGAGACAAAGCCCTAGCGAAGGACTGCTAGGCACTGGCGAAGGAATGCCAGGGTAAAAAGCCCTAGCGAAGGACTACTAGGCACCTGGCGAAGGACTGCCAGTATCAAAGCCCTAGCGAAGGAATGCTAGGCAACTGGCGAAGGACTGCCAGTATCCAAGCCCTAGCGAAGGACTGCTAGGCAACTGGCGAAGGACTGCCAGTAGCAAAGCCCTAGCGAAGGATTGCTAGGCAACTGGCGAAGGACTGCCAGTATCAAAGCCCTAGCGAAGGACTGCTAGGCAACTGGCGAAGGACTGCCAGTATCCAAGACCTGACAAAGGACCGTCAGGAAAAAGTCCAACCAAAGGAGCGGTTGGCATCAGGTAAATTCTCCCGAGAAGAGTAGGTGAGGACGCGTTCCCCGTCGAGGGAATAGTAGGTGTCGGTTCGACCTAGGGCTCCATTTTGGAGACCAAAGTCAGAACCAAGACAGCTAAGGCTGTATAAATAAATATTTTATTGTTGCATTGTGTTTTGGACTAACCCTGGATGCAGGACCGAAGGAACGTGTGTCTGCAGCTCAGAAAGCCTCAAAGGAGAGAGGCAAAGGCTGAGTAGGGCGCCCGGAGTGTCCCGGGCGCCCCCAAGGTACATACAAAACATATCAAAGAAAAAGAGGGTTCGAATAGCTGCTGGGCGTGGCGCCCCCGTGCTCCCGGCGCCCCCAGGCGCATACTTCGAACCAGAAGCCATCGAACCCAAGCAGATAACATTTGACCCAGTCAATCCGGGCGCCCCGAGTGCTTCGGGCGCCCCAGTCAAAGCTGATCCAGAGGATCAGACGCGACCGAGACTTTGGCGGATCGAAGGCCACGTGGGGGGCGCCCCCGACGTCCCGGGCGCCCCCTAGCCCTATATAAAGGGCCCTCGACCAAGGCTTCAGAGCAACCGTTCTCTCAACGCCTCAAGATCTTCTACGCTCGTGCCTTGCTCCGGAAACACCCCAACTCGAGCCGACGACATCCCGCTGCCCCGAAAAAGTCAATCCACTCCGGACGTCGGTAACGAAGATCGAAATTTTAATATTATTATTTTATTGCACTTATTTGTATTCAAATATTGTAAACTGTTTTGCGCGTATATAGAATTGCCCAAAGTAAACGGTCAACGACCGTGGGCCTTGGAGTAGGAGTCGACACAGGCTCCGAACCAAGTAAATCGACTATGTCTGTGTGCTGTTTTTAAATTTCCGATGTGCAACTGCTCTTTACGAAAATCCGAACGATTTCCGATATTCACCCCCCCTCTATCGGTTTTCTCGATCCAACAAGTGGTATCAGAGCGGGGTAATTCAAACTTGGTGCAACCACCAGTTTGAAAGTTTTTCGGATTTACAAATTTTTTAATATTATTTCTTTTCTTTCTAGTTAATCAATACCACTCGATATCTTTCTCCTTTTATTTTAAAATAAAAAATATCTGTAGGTGGATTTAAAAATATCTTTCGCCTTTTTCAATTTTGAATTCTCATTTTTTTACTATAAGTCAAAATTGATAAAACGAAAAATTTTTGAAAATTTATCACAAATTTTTTATTATTATTTTAATATTTTCCTCGAATTTCGTGCTACCTTAATTCGAGCAAATTTTTTTAACATTAAATTTTTAATTTTTCATCATTAATCAGAATTGACAAAATTAATATTTTCAAAAATTTGTCATAAATTGTTTTTATTATTTTAGTATAATTCTGCCTCGAAATTCGTGCAATATTTATTTTGAGCTATTTCTTCCCTTCTCCCGCACTACTAATCCAAGACCAAGTCTTGGTACAATTTTTTTGTTGTTTTGTTTGTGTGCAAGGTTTATATTAAATGGCCAACCAAGAGTGGAACAGTGCACGCCCACCACTATTCTCCGGCGAGAACTTCACGTTTTGGAAATGTCAAATGGAGTCCCTTCTGAAGGCCCACATGGACTTATGGCAGATCATCCAAACGGGATTCTCGTTACCCGTAGAAGAGGAGTCATCAATCGAGTGGGACAAACTGGATGAACACATCCTCAATCAAGTTGAGACCGATGCAAGGGCAACTGCAATCCTACAATGTGGCCTAACCAAGGAGCAACTCAAGCTAGTAGGTCCATGCAGATGTGCTAGAGAAATCTGGGAAAAATTGATTAATCTTCATCAAGAGATCTCAGATGAAGAAGAAGATCAAGTAAGTTATCTTGCCCTTTCGGTCCAAGCACAAACAGCCGAGTCAGAGTCCGAACCCGAATCCAAAGTCGAACCAGAATCAGACGACGAATTGACTGAGACGGTAACTAATTTTGAATTCTTTTCAAAATTTGAATTAAATAATCAAACAGATATTGTAATGGTCGAGGAAGGTATAAATTCCATTGCAGGGAAAACTCCAATAGAACCACCAAAGAAAGAGCTTCAACCAGTACCCGAGTCCGACTCAGACACAAAATTAGAAGATGAGCCTAGATCCGAGGCGGCAAGAATCAAGGGGGAGATTCCTAATAAGGACCAAAAGGTAAAAGTGTAAAATCATATTTTAAAAATCATGTAATTTGTTACACATGCAGGGAGAGAGGGCACTACCAAAGTGAGTGTCCTACTCGTAAGATTCAAAGGACACCATCGATGGCGACAAAGGAACCAGTTCCAAAAGCACGAAGGGACAAAAGTCGCATCCAATGCTTCAAGTGCCAGGAGTTCGGGCATTACCAACGTGAATGCACAGATAAAAGAGCTACCAAGAATGCCGGACAAACGATCGACAAAGGTAAATTTACAGTATTTGAAAATTCGTTATTTACCTTAAATAATGTGATTGATTCATGTAACTTAATTAAAGCAAACTTCAGAAAATTGAAACAAGAAAATGAAACCCTAAAACATAAGGTCAATAAGTTAGAAAATTTAATTCATATCTTGCTGATTTCGAAAATCCGGAGTATTACTCCAATTGTGACCTTACTTAGACAATTGTTTGTTTTAATTATGTGTTTCCTTTTATTTTTCTGCTTAGAATTAGGATTGGTTAGTGTAAGGACTAAATCAATTAATTGAAATTTGAACAACATAGTATTGGGTGGAGGTGAGATGATAGTACGTTAGGGAAGCCATCATGGCGGAACTAGCCGAAGCTACCGATCCAAGACCCAAACTAGTTAGACCAGAATTTACCAAAAAGTAATTTTGAAGATGAAATTTCACTAAAAGGCTTTGTCTAGGAAAGGGTGGATGATCTCATAAGGCTATGGCCAAAGAAGGCCTAGTGCCTCGCCAAGACCTGGAAGCCAATTTTTTAAATTCAAATTCAATTTACTCTTTGTTAAATTCGAATCTAACACAAATTTTCAGTTAATTTTAGATTCAAATATCTCTTTTCAAAACAAATTTAAATTGGGTTTAAAAAATTAATTTAACTTTTCAAAATTAATCATGGTCTTTTCAAAATAAATCCTTCTATTAAAATATGCATCTCACAAAACAGTTAAGGATATCCTGTTTTGTCACTTAGAAATGGGTGAGATGCTTAGGACTTAAAAGTTGAGTCCAACCCAACCAACTAATTCAGATTAATCAAATTAATTCAATTAAATCAAATCTTAATTAATTCAATTAAATCAAATCTTAATTAAATCAATTAAATTCAATTAAATCTTAATTAAATCAATTAAATTCAATTAAATCTTAATTAAATCAATTAAATTCAATTAAATCTTAATTAAATAAATTAAATTCAATTAAATCTTAATTAAATCAATTAAATTCAATCAAATCTTAATTAAATCAATTAAATTCAATTAAATCTTAATTAAATTAATTAAATTCAATTAAATCTTAATTAAATCAATTAAATTCAATTAAATCTTAATTAAATCAATTAAATTCAATTAAATCAATTTAATTTAATTCAATCAAATTCAAAATTTAATTCAACTGAACAAACTTAACCCTCTAAATTTTCATTTTCACAAAAATCAATTTTAACTTTTTATCTAAGAGTCAATGTTTCAAATCATTGTAATTAAAATCAAGTCTCTTTTGTTCACTAACCTGAAATTTATTTCATAACATTTATTTCTTTCCTTTACCATTATACAAACATTTTTTGAAAATTAGTTTACTCTTGTATGGCAAAAAGTCACCCTAGGGATTACTTAGGATATTTTTTTTGCAGTCTGGGCTTAGATATTTATCTTTTTTGGACTTAAAAATTTTTTTTGTTTTCAAATGATCACTATATTTTTCGAAAATTGTGCTTTACAAAAAAAAACCATTATCATTTCAAAATGTTTTTCGAAAACGGGGTTTATGCTTTAAAATTATCTTCATTTCAAATTGAATTTTCTAAAATTATATTACCATACTAGTATTCAAAACTATTATTTTGATTTTAGTAAACCCTAAAGACACAAAGGAAGGTCTACTTAATGATCTACAAAGACTCCGAGGATGTGTCAAATTTAGGGGGAGTCTAAATCAAAAGAAATTATTTCTAACAAGTTTGAAATTATTAGATAATTCGTATAATTTGAATCAAACCTTAAGATTCAGAGGAAAATCGCTTGTAGTCAACAAGCTTCCTAGGACTGGGTCGAGTTAAGTGGGAGATCAAATTAAAAGAATTATTGAGCATTTTCAAAATTATATGTTTTTATGCATTGCACTTTTAAAATTCTTTTGAAAACTTAAACGATTACTCTTTCAAAATACTATCCTGTAAAATCATTTTGCTTATATATATCATCACTTTCAAAATTTTACGTGACTTTGGAATACTTTTAAAAATCTATTGAGAATACTTTTGAAATTAATATTTACTTGACTTTGGAAAATTTTCCAGGACACTTAAGGAAAGGTCCTTGTAGTTAACAAGGCTTCCTAGGATTGTGTTAGACTGGAAAATAAACCAAGTCTAGTAAAATATTGTGCCTCCAAAGTTGATACATTTTTCAAAAAGTACTTGCATATATTTTCAAAACACTATCATTTTGGCTTATCAAAATTCTTTTGGAAATAATATTTACTTGAGTTGGAAAATTTCCAGGACACTTAAGGAAATTTCCTTGTAGTTAACAAGGTTTTCTAGGATTATGTCAGACTGGAAAAGAAACCAAAGCAAGTAAAAGATTATGTGTAAGTACTTTCAAAAAGATAAGTCAAGTAATTTTAGTAATTTTCTTTAATATTTTAAAAGTACTTATGTTTTTCAAATTCATAATATCTTTCAAAATACTTATGCCTTTCAAAAGCTCAATAAAGTACTTGCATTCTTGTGCATTTTTCAAAATATTCAGAACAAGTAAACTTATTGTTTATCATATACACTTGACTCCAATTATGATTTTGAACATAAATTTTTCAGTCTTTCTAAATTTTTTTTAATTATCATAACACTTGACATTACTTCGCTCAATTTTTTTTCACAAGCTCTGATACCCAAATTTAAATTTCTTTCAAAATATATTTTACAAAGTTTTTTATTGATATAAGACTAAGGGGGAGAAAAAGGAAAGAGAGAAAGGAATTTTTTTTAACAAGTGCTTCAAAAATTTCGAAGTATTTCTAAGTGTTTTTCAAACTTTTTGAGTACATATTTTTCTCCTAAGTAAAATGTTCCTTAGTAAACAAATTTATTCCCAATTCTCAAAATTTGAAACTTTGTTTAAGGGAAATCTAGCTTCAAAATTTTGCCTAAATTTTGAAAAAATTTTGCCTAAAATTTGAAACAAGTTTTGTTAGTGAAAATGCTTTTACTCCATTTTTTGAAAAACACTTTGTTAAAGACATGAAGCACTTAGGAAAACTCAAAATTCCATGTTAGATACCATGAACACCCATGTTTGTTTTTGATATATGTCAAAGGGGGAGGAAAGGTCAAAGTTAAGGATTTTGCAAGTATTCAGGGTTTTAGGGGGAGTATGAGAAAAAAATTTTGAAGATAAATTTTTTTGATATACTTCATTGTGTTTTTTCCTATACTTCATTGTGTTTTTACCTTCTTTTATTAACTGTTATAAGCTTTTACTTAACTTCGAATTGTGTTGCCATAAATCAAAAAGAGGGAGATTGTTGGTGCAGGAAGCACCATATCGAACCTTGTTTTGATATTGGCAAAGGATTCAAAGTTAAGTGTTATTTGTGATCTAATGTTGTTACTTGAGTGTGCAGAGACAAAGCCCTAGCGAAGGACTGTTAGGCACTGGCGAAGGAATGCCAGGGTAAAAAGCCCTAGCGAATGACTGCTAGGCACCTGGCGAAGGACTGCCAGTATCAAAGCCCTAGCGAAGGAATGCTAGGCAACTGGCGAAGGACTGCCAGTATCCAAGCCCTAGTGAAGGACTGCTAGGCAACTGGTGAAGGACTGCCAGTAGCAAAGCCCTAGCGAAGGATTGTTAGGCAACTGGCGAAGGACTGCCAGTATCAAAGCCCTAGCGAAGGACTGCTAGGCAACTGGCGAAGGACTGCCAGTATCCAAGACCTGACAAAGGACCGTCAGGCAAAAGTCCAACCAAAGGAGCGGTTAGCATCAGGTAAATTCTCCCGAGAGGAGTAGGTGAGGACGTGTTCCCCGTCGAGGGAAAAGTAGGCGTCGGTTCGACCTAGGGCTCCATTTTGGAGACCAAATTCAGAACCAAGACAGCTAAGGCTGTATAAATAAATATTTTATTATTGCATTGTGTTTTGGACTAACCCTGGATGCAGGACCGAAGGAACGTGTGTCTGCAGCTCAAAAAGCCTCAAAGGAGAGAGGCAAAGGCTGAGTAGGGCGCCCGGAGTGTCCCGGGCGCCCCCAAGGTACATACAAAACATATCAAAGAAAAAGAGGGTTCGAATAGCTGATGGGCGGGGCGCCCCCGTGCTCCCGAGCGCCCGCGCTGCTCCCGGGCGCCCCCTGCATCCCGGGCGCCCCCAGGCGCATACTTCGAACCAGAAGCCATCGAAGCCAAGCAGATAACATTTGACCCGGTCAATCCGGGCGCCCCGAGCGCTTCGGGCGCCCCGGTCAAAGCGGATCCAGAGGATCAGACGCGACCGAGACTTTGGCGGATCGAAGGCCACGTGGGGGCGCCCCCGACGTCCCGGGCGCCCCCTAGCCCTATATAAAGGGCCCTCGACCTAGGCTTCAGAGCAACCGTTCTCTCAACGCCTCAAAGATCTTCTACGCTCGTGCCTTGCTCCGGAAACACCCCAACTCGAGCCGACGACGTCCCGCTGCCCCGAAAAAGTCAATCCACTCCGGACGTCGATAACGAAGATCGAAATTTTAATATTATTATTTTATTGCACTTATTTGTAATCAAATATTATAAACTATTTTGCGCGTATATAGAATTGCCCAAAGTAAACGGTCAACGACCGTGGGCCTTGGAGTAGGAGTCGACACAGGCTCCGAACCAAGTAAATCGACTGTGTCTGTGTGCTGTTTTTAAATTTCCGCTGTGCAACTGCTCTTTACGAAAATCCGAACGATTTCCGATATTCACCCCCCCTCTATCGGTTTTCTCGATCCAACAAGACCAAGGTTTCTCAAAGAGTAAATTAAAAATATAATTTCTTTAAAAGACTTTGTCTAGGAAAGGTCGTTGTTCCGATACTCAAGAAGGCCCCTGTGCCTGGTCAAGATCTGGAAGCTAATTATTGAAATTTATTTTTAAGTTACTACTTGTTAAACATGAATTTAACTTAAGGTTCAATCAAATCTTAGATTTTACTTAAAATCAAAGATTAAAAGTCTGATACATCTCACAAAACAGATAAGATTTTCCTGTTTTATCATTTAGAAATGGATGAGATGATTAGAACCTAAAAGAATTAGTCTATCCCAACCAACATAACAAACCTAATTAATTTCCCCTTCTATTTATCAAACGTAATTTAAAATTTTACACTTTTCAAAATAAACTTAATAAAATCTTCAAACTTAACTTAATTTTTTTTAAACTTAATAAAATTTTCAAACTTAACTTAATCTTTTCAAACTTATTTTTTCAAACTTAACTTAATTTTTTCAAACTTAATTTTTCAAACTTAACTTAATTTTTTTCTAACTTAATTTTTTAAACTTAACTTAATTTTTTCAAACATAATTTTTCAAACTTAATAAAAATTCAAATTTAACTTAATTTTTTTTAATTTAACTTAATAAATTATTTTTGGAAACATTATTGTACCTTATTTTTCTTATCTAGTCAGCATCAGTCAACTAGACGCCCGAAAGGCCATGGGCACCCGACTGCCTTTGAACCAGGTGCCTAGGAAGTTCCCAGGTGCCTCATCGGTCCAATTGAAGGCATCCCTAGTTTTCCAAAACCAAGGGTGCCCATCTGATCACGGGCGCCCGAGAAAGACCTTGAGCACACAAAACAGATCTACACCCGGGTGCCTCTTTGGATCCCGGGCACCCGACCTGTGGCTATATAAGCCACTGGACATATTCTCCCCAAGCACCATCCAGCGCCTTCCATCCCTCAAAAACTCCCCCTTCTTCTTCTCTTTTCACTCCAAGCGTTGTCCAAGTGATTACGATCAATCAAGGGTCATCATTTCTCTTTACTATTCAACTATGCCTCCTCGGTAAGACCTTAATCCAAACTTTTCTCTTATTTTACAATTCAAATAGGTTATTTCATAATTCAAATAGGCTATTTATTATGTTATTTCTCTATTTAATAAACGTCGAGTCACTAAGACTGACCCCTCTACTGAGCCCAATCCTGACCCTATATTTCCCTTACTAGCTCTATTCAATAAGTTTAGTTCTACAATCTATAAATCCCTTAAGACTCACTATCTAAACAGAGGCTTCTTCACTAAATTTTGTCCCCTATATGTAGAGTTATTAACCATTATTAGCTTGACCATCTAGTCCATTGTACCAGTCTAATAAATACCACCTTATATGCAGAATTTTACAACAACCTGATAAAGGTTGATGATCTTACATACTCCACTAGGGTCTAGACCCATAATATTACCCTTACCCCAGGCTTGATCAATCATTTTTTAGGATTGTGACCCTCTGAGTCCATATTTCTTTGCTACCCTCCCAAGGGCCTCCCATTTTTTGATCCTTACTCTCACATCACCCTCGACACACTCTACACTTATTCTTCGAGGGTGAGAGGGACCCCTATTGTGACTATTGGGAATCGATGGTCCGACTAGAGTGGGGGTTAATAGTCGATCACCCACTTATCGTCTTCGGTTTGCTCCAACACTTGTTAGTTGCGCAATGCGGAAATACAATTAAACTAAATTAACAAAGAACAAACACTAATACCAAACTTTTAACATGGTTCGAAGATAATGCTCTTATTCCACGACAATCTATAAGATGGATGATCCCAATCCGTCGGTGGATGACTCCTTGGAAAGCCTTCACCTAGCTCATGTCGTCATTGTGAATGGAGAAACCTCACTACAAGCACACCAACACATGAGCACTTAGACTACTAATTGGCCTTTAACCAAGACCAATTTCGTCAACCATTGCTCAGCTAAATCGAGCTCTCTTAAATAGAGCTCGTTCCTAATCCAGCCCTTACCAATCGACTGATGCCAACACCAGTTGACTACCAGCTGTTGAACGTTACAATCCAATGTTCAAATTCAGCCGACACCAGTCGACTACACAGAATGATCACTCAACTAGTCTTTTTGTGACCTCTACCAGTGGATTGCTCCTAATAGCAGTCGATTGCCTAAACCCTAAACTTAGGGTTTCAGCCCTGAGTACAATCACTCTGCACTCGTCCTCACCCGACCAACCTAGATTTAGCCTTCTAGCCTCCTCCATTAGTCTTGCGTCCCTCAGATGACTCTCCATCCTTCACGACTTGCCTTTTGGATCTTTCTACAGCCTCGGTCCTTATTGTCGGGTCTTTCTTTGCCAAGATCCCACTTGGACTTTCCTTGTTGTGCCTGTATCTTGCACACTCACAAAGCATATCAAATACAATAATCAATGTCCTAGATCTGTTGTGTATGGTTGATGACATGGTGCATGGTTATGGCCTTAACCCCAATGTGATTGGATGTATATGTGTGTGTGTGCATGTTGTAATGTAATTCATAATATAGCCTGCATGTCGTGCCTTTTCTCTATTTTTCCTAGTTGTAAAAATAGATTTAGACTCGAATGTAACTCGAGTTTTCCTAAATTGTAATACACAAAATGAGGAGTAGAGTGTCCAATGAAGAATGAAGTTACAAAAAGGATGCCAACCGCACATGATGACCGGAGGATGCACTTGGAGAAGATGTTATCCCTAGGTTGACCATCGATCTTCTCATTGGCTTGAGAAGACCGTAGTATACGTGTCATAACCATGTCACGTTTTACTGCTTATATGTTGATATATACAAGGTGTGTGTATGTGATGCATGATTAGATGTTTATCTTAATTAAGTCAACTCAATATTCCTACCAAAGTTCGGTACTCATAAACTACCTCGATCATTAGTAGTTGGATTTGCCAAAGCAAAGCAACACATTTTATCTTGGTAGAGTGCGAGAGGACAATTGTGATATCCTGCTATCAAACTTTGGGTGAGACTTAACTAAGTCACCTCAATTGGATTAAGAAACTTAGAGGCATATCCCAAAAGTTGGGAAAATTGGGTAAGAGAACAATTATACTAAGTCTTGGGCGATTAGCCAAAGCTAACCCAAGATAATGTGTAATGTGGATCTTAACCCTTTATTTCAAGAGTTGCATAAGATGTAATTGGTAAACTATTGCCTACCTAATTATACCAAGTCTTGGGTGATTAGCCAAAGCTAACTCAAGATGAGGTGTAATATGGATCTTGACCCACATGAATATAGTCGCTATTTGGTTTGGAGCTAGTAGTGTAGGCAAATTAATTTTGCCTACATCCATGACTAGCCCCTACCAAAGCTCTACGATTCAGTGGGAGTATCATTTAATTAAAGGCCTAATTAAATGATCTAAATATGATACTTATTTCTGCATGTTTTACTGTTGTAGATCACCATGTCGTCTAACACGTCAAATACTCTCTCTCTACGATCTGTCCTTGAGAAGGACAAGCTCAACGGAGCTAATTTCATGGACTGGTACAGAAACTTGAGGATAGTCTTCAAACAAGAAGAAAAATTGTACTCCTAGAGCAATCTCTTCTAGAAGCACCCTACCGCCACCCGTGCCGAAAAGGATGCTACAAGAAACATCAGGATGATGCACTTGATGTATCATGCCTTATGCTTGCCACCATGAACTCTGAGCTTCAAAAGCAACATGAGAATATGGATGCACATGATATGATTGAGCATCTATAGCAACTATATCAAGGGCAAGCTAGGCACGAGCGGTTTGAGATGACTAAAGCCCTATTTGCATGCAAGATGCAAGAAGGAACTCCTATAGGAACTCACATACTTAAAATAATTGGGTATGTCGAGAACCTTAAAAGACTAGGATTTCCACTGGGCCAATAATTGGCAACAGTCTTATCCTGCAATCGTTGCCGAAAGGGTAAAATCAATTTGTCATGAATTATAACATGAATGAAATTGACAAACCTTTGCCTGAGATGCTCAACATGTTAAGAACTACTGAACCCAATCTCAAGAAAAACAAGACCAATAATATACTGATGGTACACAAGGGCAAAGGCAAATGGAAGCCTAAAGGCAAGGGTAAGACCCAAGCCAAAGGCAAGGCCAACTCTACTACATCCAAGGCCAAAGGCAGAGTGCCTAAGGAAGGGACCTACTTCCACTGTGGTGAGACTGGACATTGGAAGAGGAACTGCAAACTCTACCTAGAGGAAGTAAAGAAGAAAAGAAGTGAGACTTCTGCCTCAGGTATTTTTGTTATAGAAGTCAATCTATCTATCTCTTCTTCTTGGGTATTAGATATCGGATGTGCATCTCATATTTGTACTAATGTGCAGGGCCTTCAAAGAGCTAGAACATTGACAAAGGGCGAAGTGGACCTACGAGTAAACAATGGAGCAAAAGTTGCTGCTATAGCTGTAGGAACATATTTCTTGTCTTTGCCCACTGGGCTTATCTTAAAGCTAGAGAAGTGCTTTTATGTACCTGCATTAACTAAGAACATAATTTCAGTGTCTTGTTTGGACAAGAAAGGCTTTTCATTTATCATAAAGAACAGATGTTGTTCTATAACGTTAAATGATATGTTCTATTATAGTGCACCACTTATGAGTAGATTCTATGTTCTAGACCTAGAGAACCCAATCTATAACATAAATATCAAACGGTTCAAACCCAATGAGGTGAACCAAACATATCTCTGGCACTGTCGCTTAGGACATATAAATAAGAGTCGCATATCCTAACTCCATAAGGATGGATTACTAGACTCATTTGATTTTGAATCATATGAGACATGTGAATCTTGTCTTCTAGGCAAGATGACCAAGACTCTATTTAGTAGACACGGTGAAAGAGCGACAGACTTGTTAGGACTCATACATACTGATGTATGTGGCCCTTTTAATATCGCAGCTAGAGGAGGCTATCAGTACTTCATCACTTTCACTGATGATGTCAGTAGATACGGCTATGTGTATCTCATGAAACACAAGTCAGAATCCTTTGAAAAGTTTAAAGAATTCAAGAGTGAAGTATAAAACCAACTTGGCAAAAGTATTAAGGCTACGTTTGGTAGGGAGTAATGTAATCGGGTCTGTAATGTAATCAAGTTTGTAATGTAATGTAATGTAATCTTGATTACATTGTTATGTTTGGTAAAGAGTTGTATGTAATCTTTGATAACCATTACAAATTTGATTACTTTGTTTGGTGAGGATTAATTCATCCTGTAATGTAATCAAGATTGACGACCGCCGTCGACCGACCGGTGACCATCGACCGGCCGGTGGCCGGCAAACCGCCCGCGACCGACGACCGTAGGCGGTCGTCGGCCGTCGGCGGCGGCGGCGGTCGCCGGCGGTCGGCGGCGGTCGGCGGCGGCGGCGGCGGCGGTCGGCCGGCGGCGGTCGCGGCGGTCGGCGGCGGCGGCGGTCGGCCGGCGGCGGTCGGCGGCGGCGGCGGTCGGCCGGCGGCGGTCGCCGGCCGGCGGCGGCGGTCGCCGGCCGTCGGCGGCGGCGGCGGTCGCCGGCCGGCGGCGGCGGCGGCGGTCGCCGGCCGCGGCGGCGGTCGCCGACCGGCGGCAGCGGCGGCGGCGGTCGCCGGCCGGCGGCAGCGGCGGCGGCGGCGGCGGTCGACATCCGACGACCGGCGAACCGCCGGCGACCGACGACCGTCGCCACCCGGCCGACGACTTTACAAGCTGTAATGTAATCCAGATTACAGAGGTTTTGTTTTGTAATCCAAATTACAAATCATCAACCTCTTTTGTAATCGAGATTACATTACATTACAATTTTCAAATTATTCCAAACAAAGGAATCCAACTTGTAATGTAATCTTGATTACATTACAGGGTGGATTACACCCTACCAAACGCAGCCAAAGATGCTTCGATCAGATCAAGGTGGTGAATTACTTAGCCAAGAGTTTCGTGACCATCTAGCAGAGTGTGGAATCATATCCCAACTCACTCCACCTGGAACACCACAGTGGAATGGTATATCCTAGCGGAGAAATCGTACTCTATTAGATATGGTACGATCGATGATGAGTCAGACAGATCTTCCTACTTCCTTCTGGGGATACACTCTAGAGACGGCTCTTTTCACACTTAACCGAGCTCCATCAAAGGTCGTCACAAAGACACCATATACGATATGGACTAGGAAGAGGCCCACGATGTCTTTTATGAAGATTTGGGATTGTGAGGCTTATGTTCGACGTCAAGTCTCAAATAAACTATGACCCAAATTTGATAAGTGATATTTTATAGGATATCCCAAGAAAACGAAGGGATATTACTTTTACAATCTCACACTAGGCAAAGTGTTTGTCGCTAGAAATAACATTTTTCTAGAAAAGGAGTTTATTTCGAGAAAAATAAGTGGGAGTAAAACCCATCCTGAAGAAGTTCAAGATACAAATAGTACTGAGGCCTTGATGGACATTGAATAGATACCACAAGGTGTTGTGGATCATGAGATTGCTGCACAAGAAGTTGTGGAACAACAAGCTGTTCAAGTAGACCAACCTCTTCGCAGATCGGAAAGGATATGTTGTCATCCTGAGAGATACTCATTTCTCTTGTCTGACCATGATGACGTTACACTTATTGAGTTAAATGAGCCTACATCCTATCAAGAAGCTGTGATGAGCCCAGATTCTGAGAAATGGCTAGATGCCATGAGGTCCGGAATGGAATCCATGTACGCTAACCATGTATGGACTTTGGTTGATCCACCAGAAGGGATTAAACCCATTGGGTGTAAGTGGGTCGTTAAAAGAAAGACTGACATGGATGGACTCAGGCATACCTATAAAGGGAGATTGGTAGCTAAAGGTTTCAAGCAAATTCATGGTATCGACTATAATGAAACCTTTTTACCAGTTGTGATGCTTAAGTCTATTCGGATCATGCTTGCTATTGCAGTTACCATGATTACGAGATCTAGCAGATGGATGTCAAAATCGTATTCCTAAATGGGAATCTACTCGAGGATGTGTATATGACACAACCTGAGGGTTTTGTAGATCCAGAACATGCTGGAAAAGTATGTAAGTTGCAAAGGTCCATTTATGGGCTAACGCAAGCTTCTCGAAGCTGGAATCTTCGATTCGATGATGCAATCAAAGCGTTTGGTTTCATCAAGAATGAAGATGAACCCTGTGTCTACAAGAGGGTTAGTGGGAGCACAGTTATCTTCCTAATCTTGTATGTATATGACATACTTCTCATTGGGAATGATATCCCTTCACTACAGTCTATAAAGACGTGTCTAGGGAATTGTTTCTCAATGAAAGACTTAGGTGAAGCAGCCTATATCCTAGGCATCAAGATCTATAGAGATAGGTCTAAGAGATTGCTTGACTTAAGTTAGAGTACATATATTGACAAGGTGCTTAATCATTTTGCCATGCAAAATTCCAAGAAGGGATTTCTGCCGATGTCACATGGTGTGAGTCTTTCGAAGACTCAATGTCCCTCTTCTAAGGAGGAGAGAGACCGTATGGATCAGATCCCTTATGCATCCGCTATAGGGTCTATCATGTATGTCATGCTTTGTACTCGTCCAGATGTATCGTATGCTTTGAGCATGACGAGTAGGTACCAGTCAGATCCAGGTGAAAGTCACTGGATAGCTGTTAAGAATATTCTTAAGTACTTATGAAGGACGAAAGAATATTTCTTGATATTTGGAGGCAATGAGGAGCTAGCTGTAAAGGGTTACAGTGACGCAAGCTTCCAAACAGACAGGGATGATTTTAGATCGCAGTCAGGGTGTGTATTTTGCCTGAATGGTGGCGTTGTGAGCTGGAAGAGTTTGAAGCAGGACACAGTCGCAAATTCAACAACAGAGGTCGAGTATATTGTCGCGTCTGATGCAGCAAAAGAGGTTGTTTGGATCCGGATGTTCATTGCAGAGCTTGGTGTGGTTCCTAGCATAGTAGACCCGATAGACCTGTATTGTGACAACAATGGGGCTATTGCACAGGCTAAAGAACCTCGCTCTCATCAGCGGACCAAACACATACTACGACGTTTTCATCTCATTCGAGAGATCATCGATAGAGGAGATGTGAGGATATGCAGAGTACCCATTGATGCTAACATCGCAGATCCTTTGACCAAGGATTTGGCATAAAATAAGCATGATGGTCACACTAGGTCACTGGGTATTAGATATTATGGTGATTGACACTAGTGCTAGTGGGAGATTGTTAGTTGGAGCCCTAGAGCCAATTATGTGATAATTGACTAGGGACTTTGTGTATCATATTCTATCATTAATAAATGCATGTTTGGTTATTATGCTTACTTTATTATTTGTGCCAAATAACTAAGTATAATAATGTCCTTGGGTAGTAGGTTCTTATCTATATCATATCGATTGGTTGAATCTATAGTGAGATGATGTAGAGAACACTACACTAAACTATTCCTAGTCAAGCATTAATATTCAAGGACAATATTAATGCATAGAGACTAGCATGTAGGTCAATTGATGACTTGAGCTCACAAGTCATGATATGTGATATCAAGTTAACATATGGGTATACATTAGAGAATGTGTACTGAATTGACTCACAATGAGAAAGTTTCATAAATTGTCATATGAGTGTCATAAACTTTCTCATGTGACTATTAGTATGAATAGTCCTTAGACCTGAAGTCACTACGGCTCCCTATATGAGGAGTTATGTACTTTGGTATCCTCAAACGTCACCCGTAATAGGATGGACTATAAAGGCGATTACTGGGTGTGTAATAAATTAGGCGGAGGGATGTGAGTGATATAGATGGGATCTATCCCTCCTATATGACGGGAGTGATATTTGTTGGATCGAGAAAACCGATAGAGGGGGGGTGAATATTGGAAATTGTTCGGAATTTCGTAAAGAGCAATTGTACAGCGGAAGTAAAAATAAACACAACACAGAGACACAGTCGATTTTACTTGGTTCGGAGCCTGTGTCGACTCCTACTCCAAGGCCCACGGTCGTTGACCGTTTACTTTGGGCAATTCTATATGAAGTGCAATAATAGTTACAGAATTTGGTTACAAAGTAAGTGCACGAAAATAATAATAAAGAATTGCGCTCTTCGTTACCGACGTCCGGAGTGTATTGACTTTTTAGGGGCAGCGGGACGTCGTCGGCTCGAGTTGGAGTGTTTCTGGAGCAAGGCACGAGCGTAGAAGAGCTTTGAGGCGTTGAAAGAATTGATGCTTGGAAGCCTTGGTCGAGGGCCCTTTATATAGGGCCAGGGGGCGCCCGGGACGTCGGGGGCGCCCCCCACGTGTCCTTCGATCCGGTTCAATCTCGGTCAGCGTCTGATCCCCTTATCTTCGGGATCCGCTTTGACCGGGGACCCCGGAGCGCTCGGGGCGCCCGGGTTGACTGGGTCAAATCTTATCTTCTGGCTTCGAAGGCTTCTGGTCCGAGGCATGCACATGGGGGCGCCCGGGACGCAGGGGGCGCCCGGGAGCAGCGGGGGCGCCCGGGAGCACGGGGGCGCCCCGCCCAGTAGTTGTTCGAAGCCTTTTCTTCTTGTGTAGTTTTGTATGCACCTTGGGGGCGCCCGGGACACTCCGGGCGCCCTACTCAGCCATTGCCTCTCTCCTTTGAGGATTTCTAAGCTGCAGACACACGTTCCTTCGGTCCTGCATCCAGGGTTAGTCCAAAACACAATGCAATAATAAAATATTTATTTATACAGCCTTAGCTGTCTTGGTTCTGACTTTGGTCTCCAAAATGGAGCCCTAGGTCGAACCGACGCCTACTGTTCCCTCGACGGGGAACGCGTCCTCACTTACTCCTCTCGGGAGAATTTACCTGATGCCAACCGTTCCTCTGGTTGAACTTTTGCCTGACGGTCCTTTGTCAGGTCTTGGAGGCTGAGCTGCCCTTCGCTCGGTGCCTAGCATTCCTTCGCTAGGGCTTTGTTTCCTGGCAGCCCTTCGCCAGGTGCCTAGCAGCCCTTCGCTAGGACTTGGTTTCCTGGCAGCCCTTCGCCAGGTGCCTAGCAGCCCTTCGCTAGGACTTGGTATCCTGGCAGCCCTTCGCCAGGTGCCTAGCAGCCCTTTGCTAGGACTTTGTTTCCTGGCAGCCCTTCGCCAGGTGCCTAGCAGCCCTTCGCTAGGACTTGGTTTCCTGGCAGCCCTTCGCCAGGTGCCTAGCAGACCTTCGCTAGGACTTTGTTTCTGCACACTCAAATAACAACATTAGATCACAAATAACACTTAACTTTGAATCCTTTGCCAATATCAAAACAAGGTTCGATATGGTGCTTCCTGCACCAACAATATTTGTGGGCCCCTTGATCGAGTAAGACTACTAAAATGCATGGTCATGCTCAAATGAGTCAATATGAGATATTGAGCTCATTTGTTTGAGTGAGTCTACTCGTGGATCAAGAAACACAAAGGTTGATCGAGGATGACACGGTCTATGCCTCATTGGTTAATCTAGATATCAAGGATAGAAGGACAAGGTCATACATTATCATAGTCACGGAGGTTAAGTCAGATCTCGACTTTCTTGTTACTTGGGTAGCAATGATGCATTGCTAGATGTCGCTCGTTGCTTATGTGTCTAAAGCGGTTTAGACACATTGCCAACGTCACGAGAACCTATTGGGTCACACACTAAGGACACGATGCTTCGGGAGATCTGATCGGGAGCTCGAGTTGGGAACACGGGGGACACGGTCGAGACTCGAGTCAGGAGCTCGGGAGACCCGGTCGGGAGATCGAGTCAGGAGTTCGGGAGACCCGGTCGGGAGCTCGAGTCAGAAGCTCGGGAGACCCGGTCGGGAGCTCAGGAGACCCGGTCGGGAGCTCGGAAGACCCAGTCGGGAGCTCGGGTCAGGAGCTCGGGAGGCTTGGTCGGGAGCTCGGGCTGGGAGCTCGGGAGACTAGGTCGGGAGCCTTGGTTGTGAGCTTGGGAACCCTGGTCGAGAACTTATGAGATATTAATTCATTAAAGTGTTTAATAAATTAAAGGGAGAAGTCTCTCTTCATTGGATGAAGAGAAGATGAAGAGTCACATGAAAAGATGTGCTCTTTATTGGCTTTAATGAAAGGAAGCCAAAGAGACAAAAGCCTCTTCATATTCATGGGATGAGTATAAAAGACGGTCTAGTCATTTCAAAGTTGTGAGTTTTATCTTCTTCCCTTCCTCTGTTCTTCCTCTTCTCCCTCTTGTTCGAAATCCTTTTTGGGTTCTTGGTGGTTTTGTGAACTACCTCAAGTTGCTAGCACAACTAAGGTAGTTCTTCCCGAAATTGAGAGATCATGTCCGTGTGGATACGCATAGAGGCACGGACGTTTGAACGTGCAAGAGATCCGGCGGCACTTGGATGAGTGGGATAAACGTAAGGGCACGCTCTGTAACGCCCGCCCTTATATCTACTCTCGGGGCGGGGTTACGTAATAATTAATCATACTTATTTTTTTTTTTCTATCTTCTAGCATGACATTAAAACAACCATACAAGGGCTAAGGACTGAGCATGCTTGTTTAACTATCAAAGTCATTCTATAACATGATAATATCACTAGTAATGTAACTCATAACATAATCAAGTATAAGAGACCTCCAAGGTAAACACTATCATGCCATGTCAATCCTAATCACTAACACTTATTGTCAAGGGAACATAAACATAAACATAAATATGTAGATATAGAAGTCTTTCTTTCCCGAGCCACCACCCCACACATCTTCAGCCTTCCTGCCTCTTCCTTTAATTCATGTGTTCCTTACCTTTATCTGCAGCATAAGACAACACATAACTAGTAAGCATAAAAGCTTAGTAAGGATCCGGTCCTACTCGCAAAATCCATACGAAAGCATACAGCGTGTGTACATAACAAGACATAAGCATGAGTTCATCATAGCATACTAAACATCAAGTTTCTAAGCATGCAACATATAGAATTTTAAGCATACCTATCACATGCAATAAATGTTTTTCAAAGCAGTTCCATAATGGTATTACTTAAAAATACATCCATATCATATTGGGCTCTATTGTGTACCAACTATCGCGCAGAACTATTGCGCATTCCCTAATGAATTGGGGTAGCGAGCCACCAATTAATTAGAGCAGGACCCTTCCGTCCTACCGGAGCCATGACCTTACGTTAACATGCACCCCGGATTTGTTTAACGACCCCCTTACGAGTCGGGTACACAACTTCAAAAGTAAAATACTTATCATGCTTTTACATATATGCTAAGGAGTACTCCAAATCACTTCTTACAGGACACACCACTCTTCAAGGGTGCTCATGATCCCGGAGGGACACACCACACAACATAAGGGGTGCTCTTGATCCCATACTTAGTAGAGTATCCGTTCAAGCATTTTAACATATCACATGCAATTTCATAAGTGTGCCTCATGGGCTATAAGACATGCTCATACATACATCATAATTCAACCACTTAACATACTTTAGATCTGACAAGATTCGGTCACATAGATCATACTCATATCCTAGGAAGTGGTAGCATGCTAACAATTAAGATTTCAATCAGACATCTCATTTAAACACCTCATGCATAAACATCTCATAGCATGCTAACAATCAAGGTTTCAAATCAACCATTCCATTTAACACCACATGCATATACATATAATCATCCCCAAACATAATCATATCTCATAGGGTAGTTTGACCTTCACAAACCCTAATCCTAAGGGGTTGGCCGAATATCATAGAGTGGGGAAAAATTAGGGCTTTTTCATTGATCATTCACATAAACAATTATACAAACACCTTGTATACAATATCATACCATACACTAAGCATGAATATATTCTAGGATAATTCAACCCTCCTTGACCCTACATCCATGCTTTGGGCCGAAACCCTTACAAGGACAAAACCTTAGGTTTTGTTCACCACATTTTGAAGGATACAACCTACACATATACCCTAGGTTCCAAGGGGTCTACACATGTAACAAGAAGTAACCCCAAAGTAACCCTAAACCCTAATCCCTCTAGGGTTGGCCGAAACTTGTAGGGTAGGGAAGAAGTTGGATTTTTGTAGCCAAACATTTATACAAACACATTGTCTACACCATCATATATTACACTAATCATAAAATACATCCTAGAGAAATTCAACTCTTTAAACCCTTAAACCCCTTACCTTGGCCGAAACCTACCAAGGGTGAAACCCTAGTTTTTGTATTTAACATCATGAAGAAAAATCCACCTACATGTATACCCTAAGTCTCAAGGTCTTCTCATGTATCAAGGAAAGAACCGAGGCTTCCCTTAAAGGTGTTGGCCGAAACTTACATAAGGAAAACACCCATTTTCGAAACCAATAAGAGCATGGCAATCACACAATAACAATTACATTGCAGGCGAGGGGATACTTACATCCTTTCGCTTGAATTTCTTCTCCTCTTAAAATCTTAGGGTACCCTTAAAGAAGAAGAAGATGAGAGTTTCCTTTGCCAAAGTTTCTCTAGAACCCTTGGCCCTAGTAGAGGACAAGAACCTTAAAGAGTTCCCTTCTCCTTCCAATTCCCTAGGGTTAGAACCCTAGGGTGAAATTTCGAACTTGCAAAGAGAGGAAGGGGGCTCTTGGTTTTCGAAAAATGGAAGTGGGGAAGAAGAAGAAGAAATGTAACTTCCTTCTTCATCTCTTATTTATACTCTTCTCTTGAAGAGACATGTCTCTTCACTTCCCTAGCTTTAACAAGCATGTTTCTTATTCTCTTAACAAGAAACATGGCTTGGTACAATGGTTAAGACATTGCTAGTACAACTAGGAGGTTCAAGGTTCAATCCTTGTCTCCTCCTTTCTACATCTTCTTTTTATTACATTTTGCACTAATCCACATCCAAGCCCATTAAGCCAAGCCCATCATGAAATTTCATAATAATAATAATATTTCATGAATTCATAATATTTCATAATATTCCATAATAATATTTCATGAATTTATAATATTTCATATTCATAAATTCATGACATTTCATAATATTCCATAATAATATTTCATGAATTTATAATATTTCATATTCATGAATTCATGACATTTCATAATATTCCATAATAATATTTCATGAATTTATAATATTTCATATCTATGAATTCATGACATTTCATAATATTCCATACTAATATTTCATAAATTCATAATAATGATAATATTTCATGATATTTCCTATGGGAAAATTTTGGGGCGTTACACGCTCCAAAGGTATACACTTTAGATAGATCTATTAGATAGATGAACTTCGTACGAGTTTTCTTTCGCAAGTATCGCTCGAGGGATCTTGTTTCCGCTGCATTTTTGTGTTTATGTCGCCGGGAGATCCCAACAGTATTCACACGAGTATGATCTCTTAAGCTTCGGAGAAGAATCATCTTTGTGGTGCTACCCACAAGAGGAGATTCACAAAGCAAGAAGGAGAGGGAGAAGAGAGATTTTGGCCAAGAGAAGGAAGGGAAGGATGAATGACAAGTTCATCACCCAAATAACATGAAAAACTCTTTTATACTCATCCCATGAATAAGAAGAGATTTTGTCCCTTTAACATCCCTCCATTAATGTTAATAAAATCCCACTTAGAGCATATTTTCTCATGTGACTCTTCAACTTCTCTTCATCTAATGAAGAGAAACTTTTCATCTTTCTCCCCATTTGTCATACATCAAAAGACTCCAATAATTTCCCCCTTATTGGATTTTTTAACCTCTAATGACCATAAACACAGTGTAATTGCCCCCCATTCATTTGTTTTACATCATTTGGACATTTTTCAATGGCTGAAAACCCAAATCAGCCTAACCAGTCGACTGCCCCTGGGCCAGTCGACTGGCACACTGAAAAACTCAATTTCAACTTTCTGAACCCAACTTCAGAAATGCGCCAGAAATTCCATAAATCTCCAAAAAATTCTCAAATTTTGTGGAGAGATTTGTGGTACCCATACCTACTTGGGAAAAATATACTAAAAAATGTATCTATCACCATTCCCAAGATTGACACAAAATCCAAAACTACCTAATTAGTTCAATTAAACATTGACCTAAAGTCCTAGTTTTCGTTTCCTCTTGATGTCTTTGCCCATACCAACCCACAATGCATCACTAGCATTGATTTATATGGTATTTATACATCAAGAACCACCTTTCATGCCATATGACCCCAATGTCATCTTTTCATGCATGAAACTCAAATCCAACGTGCTAAAACCCAAGAATTGAAACTCAAGTATGTCTCCAACTCTTTTGGCACACTCCATGGTCCACCTAGACCTCCTAGAGAAACACCTCCCAAGATCCATTTTGTTGGGTTTTTCGGGCCGCGAAAACCGCCTTTTCGCGTCGCGGAAACCCCGAGAACCCAAAGCCATGGATCTCGTGCGAAGAAAAATTCTGAAACAAAAATCACGTATTCATTTCATGCTCAAAACTCGATCTACTCCTAGATCTAAAGAGGGATAAACCATTTTACCTTTGGTGCGTGCCCCGCTTAATCCCGCTCGTTCCTTTTGGATGTCGGATCTCTAGGACGTCAAGTGCCGTCCCTCTAGAAGTATCCACGCGAACAAAGTGGATGGAGGAAACCCTTTAGGTGTGCTAGCACCTTTCAAGGGTTCGGCCAAGAGGAGAAGGAGAAGAAGAGCACCAACACTTGGAGGAGGAAGAAGAGAAGACACACAATGAGAAAAATGGAACAAAACCTTATTTTTGTTCTCTCATTGTGGCCGGCCACATAATGGCCATTAATGGCCATTAAGTGGCCTGCCATAACCCCCTTTCAATTTGAATTCAAATTCAAATGGGGGGTTTACAACCTTTGGAGATGATGTGGAGCATCATCATTGGTCAAATACCAAGCCAAGTCATCACTTGGTCAAGTCAAGGTGAGGTGGCCTTTTGGTCAAGTCAAACTTGCCTTTTATGGACTTTTCCATATTTAGTCAAGTCAAACTTGACTCCATTTCTTCTCCCATGTCAAGTCTAACTTGAAGTGGAACCAAGTCAAGTCAAACTTGATTTGGATTTGGGTCAAGTCAAACTTGCCTTTTATGGACTTTCCATATTTAGTCAAGTCAAACTTGACTCAATTTCTTCTCCCATGTCAAGTCTAACTTGAAGTGGAACCAAGTCAAGTCAAACTTGATTTGGATTTGGGTCAAGTCAAACTTGCCTTTTATGGACTTTCCATATTTAGCCAAGTCAAACTTGACTTCAATTTTTCTCCATCTATTTGTTCTTTGCGTGTGACCCTATAGGTTCTTGTAACGTTGGCAATGCTTCTAACCTCTTAGAAACATAAGCAATGAGCGGTATCTAGCAACACATCATTGCTACCCAAGTTACAAGAATGTTGAGATCCAACATCACCAATGTGACTACTAATTATGACTTTCATAATATGTGACAATGTCCTTCTATCGTCGATATCTAGATTGATCTTCTATGAAGCATAGACCGTGTCATCCTCCAATCAATCTATGTGTCTTGAACTCCAAGTAGACTCACTATAATCAAATAAGCTCAATATCTCATATTGCCTTATTTGGGCATGGCCATGCACTTAGTGATCTCACTCTATCAAGACTATGATATCTCTCCCGTCATATAGGAGGGATAGATCCCATCTACATCACTCACATCCCTCCGCATAATTTGTTACATACCCAGTAATCGCCTTTATAGTCCACCCAGTTACGGGTGACGTTTGACGAAACCAAAGTACATAACTCCTTATGTAGGGAACTATGGTGACTTCAGGTCTAAGGACTAATAGTCATACTAATAGTCACATGAGAAAGTATATGACACTCATATAACGATCCATGATACTTTCTCATGGTGGGTCATTCAGTATACATTCTCCAATGCATACTCATGTGTCAACTTGATATCTCATATCCATGACTTGTGAGATCAAGTCATCGTGTTGACCTACATGCTAGTCTCTATGCATTAACATTGTCCCTGAATGTTAATACTTGACTAGGAATAATTAAGAGTAGTGTTCTCTATATCATCTCACTATCGATTCAACCAATCGATTGATATAGATATGAACCTACTACCAAGGACGTTATTACACTTAGTTATTTGGCACCAATACAAGTAAGTATAATAATCATAATCAAATGCCTTTATATATATATATGAAATATGATACAATGAGTCCATACAACAACCATCACATGATTGGCTCTAGGGCTCTCACTAACATTTACCATGGATCCCAAAGACTCCTAGAGCTCCCCTTTGAGCTCTTAGCCTTAGCCACCTCCCTAGGTGACTCAACAAATACTAGACCACACCGGTGTTCTCCCGGTGACTCTTGGCCTACAAACTTTACCTTCTTTATCTTAGACACCTTGTCCTTGGTTAAGTCCTTCCTTTTTCTTTTAAATGAAACCCCCTTGTCATTTTTGAACTTCCCCTCCTTGCCATAATTGTATGCTACCCTAGCATATTTCTTTCCATTGGCATTGGAGACCTTAGATCGGTATCCCAACCCCGATATATCATTGTTGGGTTTTTGACCACCCAACTGTTGGGTTCTCCCGGCACAAAAACATAAAAATGCAGCGGAAACAAGAACCCTTGAGTGATCCATGCGAAAGAAAACTCGTACAATGTTCATCTATCTAATAGATCTATCTACAGTGTATACCTTTGGAGCGTGCCCTTTGCTTATCTCGCTCGTCCAAGGTGCACCGGATCTCTTGCACGTTCAAGTGTCCGTGCCTCTATTCGTATCCACACGAACACAATCTCTCAACTTCGGGAGAACTATCTTAGTTGTGCTAGCAACTTGAGGTAGCTCGTAGAACACCAAAATCCCTACAGTAGGGTTTCGGCCAAAGGAGGAAGATGAGGGAGGGAAGAAGAAAGGGAAGAAGGAGAAGAGAAGAAGACCTCATCCAAAGTCACAAGACCCTCTTTTATACTCATCCCATGAATATGAAGAGGTTTGTGTCTCTTTGGCTTCCTTCATGAATACCAATAAAGAGCACATCTATTCATGTGGACCTTTATCATTTCCCATGCAAGAAATGAATCTTTTCTTTTCTTTTCATTAAACACTTTAATGAATTTTCCTTTAATCCCGACCGGTCCTCTCGGGCTTCCGACCGGTCTCCCAACCAAGTCTGCCGAGTGCCAAGCTCCCGACCCAGTCTGCCGAGCTCTGACCCAGTCTGTCGAGTGCCGACCCAATCTGCCAAGTGCCGACCCAGTCTGCTGAGTGGATCTCCTGATCTGCCTTCCTGAGTTCCCAACTCGGGCTCGGACTTCCCGAGTTCCCAACTCGGGCTCGGACTTCCCGAGTTCCCAACTCAGGGTCGGACTTCCCGAGTTCCCAACTCGGGCTCCCACTCAGATTTCCCGAAGCATCATATCCTTAGTGTGTGACCCAATAGGCTCTCGCAACGTTGGCAATGCGCCTAAACCCTTTAGACACATAAGCAATAAGCGGCATCAGCAATGCATCATTTCTACCCAAGTAACAAGAAAAGTCGAGATCCGACTAAACCTCCGTGACTATGATAATGTATGACCTTGTCCTTCTATCCTTGATATCTAGATTGACCAATGAGGCATAGACCGTGTCATCCTTAATCAATCTTGTGTTTCTTGATCCCCGAGTAGACTCACTCAAACAAATGAGCTCAATATCTCATATTGACTCATTTGAGCATGGCCATGCGTTTTAATAGTCCTACTCGATCAAGGGGCCCACAGATATCACTCCCGTCATATGGGAGGGATAGATCTCATCTACATCACTCACATCCCTCCGCATAATTCATTACATACCCAGTGATCGCCTTTATAGTCCACCCTGTTACGGGTGACGTTTGAGGATACCAAAGTACATAACTCCTTATGTAGGGAACCGTAGTGACTTCAGGTCTAAGGACTATTCATACTAATAGTCTAATGAGAAAGTTTATGACACTCATATCACAATCTATGAAACTTTCTCATGGCGGGTCAATTCAGTACACATTCTCCAATGTATACCCATGTGTCAACTTGATATCACATATCCATGACTTGTGAGTGTTAGTGATATGAGAGAAGTGTCCTAAGGCAATCACCTTATAATTGTAATCATTTATTCTAATAAATGAATATTCACTATTTGAGTATACATGTTTGTGTATTTGATTAAGATCTTAAACTCATTTACTGAATGTCCGCAATACAATTCACAGCATGAGAGAATTTGTGATGAATTCACAACTAGTGATTATCTCTACATGTGTAATTGTGAAGTATTAAAATTGTCCCTAGTCGATGAATTGATAAATATGGACACTATCAATTCTGTTGAGACTAGCATGGGTTATTCTCTAATCAGCTGATTCTCACTGGCTGGTGACATTGAGTTAGTCCGGAGATAAACATGAATGCTAGTTAAGGGAATAGTTCATTGGAGTGACTGGCTGTAAAACTTCATATGGTAGTCTACATATAGATATGTCAGTGAAGTTCTTACTGCAACTTAAGTGCGATGTTCCTTTGACTTGCGGTGTTCAAGTCATCTTAGTCATGGAGACTTATACTTTGACATCTTAAGCAAGCATCTCCAAGGAGGTGTGGACCCAGGATGATTGGGTATAAGCCGAAGTGCCCGAAGATGTTTGAACATCCTACAAAGGATTCACCACTCCTTGCGAGGAGATGTATACCCAAGGCCTATCGTCGGATTGTTACTTGAAGCCTCTGGCCAGAGCATGACATGTTCAGAGTATGAATCTCTTAAATACATGAGAGTAATTAGAATCCGTAGGACGAGAAAACGTTACTTGGGCTAGGTGTGACATAGTCAGCCTAGTGGGGACTGACACAATAAACCATGTCCTGAACCAAGTGGGTATAAGATGGTGAAGGGAATGGGGCACGATTCATTATAGTTGTTGAAGAGTTTCAGAATTATTTCTGAGTTCAACCGTTGATCTTTCGATTAATTGGGGATCATGATGTACTACTAGGTGCCACTCATGATCGTTCTATAATTGATTAATTATAGACGGCCAACATAAATTGAAAGTCTATTTAGTCACACGCACTACGAGTAATCCGAGAGATTTAAAACGAGTTGAAAATTGGATTTTCCAATCAAGAGAGATTCGATTTGGTTGAGCCAAACGATAAGTCGAATCTGAATTTTTCAGAGACGCATCGGAAGCGTAAAATGGCTAAGTTTTTAAAGACTTAAAAGATGAATTAAATAAATTTAATTCATTGGGGCTTGGCTTGGATGGGCCGGCCAAAGAGGGCCTCCATCCTCTTTGCTTGGCCGGCCACAACAAAGGGAGAGAACCAAGTTTTTGGTTCAATTTATAAAATAAACCAATTGTGGTTTGTTTTATAAAATTATGGATGATATAAATTTTTAAACCAAGGTTTGGTTTATTTTTCATGGAAATTAAAATGAACCATGGATTGGTTTATTTTATAAATCAATCATGGATTGATTTACCATGATAAGGAAATTTATTCCATAAGAGAGAAGAGACTTGGTTGATTTTTATGATGAATTAAAATATGATTTTAACCATGATATAAAATCAAACTTGGCATGATGGAATAAGTTATTCCATATTTGAGAGGCTTGATGGTTGAGAGGACACTATATAAAGGACCCAAGGCAAGGCTTGGGTGATAATCGAAGAGACGAAGGGATAGGCTCTCTTTCTCTCCTTCTCTTCTCCCCTTCTTGTCGTGCGCCAACCAGCCCCAAGAAGGAGCACCAGCCGGCCATCCTTTTGTGGTTAGTCTTCCGACTTCTCTCTTGGTTTTTCTCGTCGCGTTCTCGGAGAATCTAGTAGTTCTCGAGAACACGAAACTCGTGGCTTTGCGAAGTCATCCCGAAGATACTCGGCGTGGATGCGAATAGAGGCGGAGCTTCCAAGGGACACTTACGGTTGGATCTCATCCCTTCCTTCGAGTTACGCGAGGTAATACGTAAATTAGTTTATGTTTCTGTAAAATTTTAAATATATGATCATGTCTACACAAGATAAAATTGCATGCTTAGATGTGTGGTTAAATGATTTAGAGAAATTATTTATGCTAAACCTTCCGCTGCACGTAATTAATTTTAAAATTACGAACCCGCATCCATGTCAACATGCACTCAGTCCCAACAGTGGTATCAGAGCCGAGGTTTGTGTTCGACATAATCATATAATTATTTTGCTGAAAGCTTTGTCATGATCTCAATTTTGGAAAATTTTCCAATTATGGAAACTTTCCAATTATGGTAAATTTTTGATTTAGGAATTTCAAAGTTTGGAAAACCTCATGAAATTTGGCAAACTTTTGAAATATCTCTGTTTCTGAAATTTTATGATAATTGTGAAAACTTTCCATTTTTGGAAATTTTCCAATTTTGGAAAAACGTAAGTTTTCTTTGTACCAGAAACTTACAATTATTCTGAAAACCTTTTATTTTTGGAAACTTTCCATTTATGGAAAGCTCGCAATTTTGGGCACTTTTTTTCAAGAAAGTCTAGACAAATTATAGGAATATTAATTGGAAATTAAATTATTTACAAAATTCTTTATTTTGGATTGAGCCTCGGGGAGCCGTCCAATTTAAAGTTAGTTGTTATAATTAAATTTCCTAAATTGAATTTAAACTGTCAAATGCTTATTTTGGATTGAGCCTCGGGGAGCCGTCCAAATTAAGTTATTGATATTAATTTTTCATAAATAAAATATGTGATCAAATCTTGGAAATATTTTTGAGGTGATTCTCAAACGATAATTTCCTTATTTGATTTATGAGGTGATGCTCTTACATATTATTGTCTCAAAAATTAATTAGGAAAATTGTTTCCTATAGAGTATATTTCCTTAAATAAGATTTTCATGAAAATAATATGTAGTTGAATTAAGGGAATCTGTCTCTTAATTTAATAAGATTTGATTTAGAGAAATCAAAGTCTTAAATGTTGATGCAGTCTGGCCCTGATTGTTGTTTTGGTGTTGACAACGATTTTTGTTTAGGTTGATGATGATGATGATTATGATTAAGTCCTGATTGAGGATTAGGCATGATATGGAGGATTCTAGCCTGGAGGGCTAGGTGTTGGAAAAATCCTAACCTGGAGGGTTAGGTGTGAGAAATCCTACCTTGGAGGGCTAGGTGTTGGAAAAGTCCTAATTCGGAAAGGTTGAGTGAAAAGTCCTAGCTTGGAGGGCTAGGTGAAAAGTCGTAACTTGGAGGGTTAGGTGCAAATTCCCATCCTGGAGAATTAAGTGAAAAAGTCCTGGCTTGGAGGGTCAGGTGCCTAGCTTGGAGGGCTAGGTTGGATGAAGTTCTAACTCGGAAGGGTTGGGTGAAAAGTCCTAGCTTGGAGGGCTAGGTGAAAAGTCTTAGCTTGGAGGGCTAGGTGAAAAGTCCTAACTTGGAGGGTTAGGTGCAAATTCCTAACTTGGAGAGTTAGATGGAAAATCCTTAGCTTGGAGGGCTAAGGTGGATGGAAACTTAGCTTCGAGGGCTGAGTTTGAGTCCCTGGATCGGTCTGGTGATCGATCAGGGATTCTGGCACGCTGCTCCTTCGTGGATCGGTCTGGTGACCGATCCAGCGATGACTAATCGGTCGAGTGACCGATCAGGGAGCACACAGTGAGGTTGGGAACCTACTGTGCTGCTCCTGATCGATCTGGTGACCGATCAGGGAGTATGCGTTTCACCCATTGACTGGCTCCTGATCGGTCTGGTGACCGATCAGGGAGCAAGCAGTGAGGTTGAGTTCACTTGCTGAACTGCCCCTGATCGGTCTGATGACCGATCAGGATCACTGTGCAGATCGTTCTGGTGAACGATCCAGCTTCGCGGGCTCCTCACTAAGATCGATCAGGACGGTTCCTGATCGGTCTGGTGATGACCTGATCGGACTACTGACCGATCAGGTGACATCCTGATCGGTCAGTTGACCGATCAGAAGACTTAACCTGTGAAACTCAGAAATCGCCCCATATAAGGGTGGATCGGTCTGGTGAACGATCCACGACCTGGGATCGGTCTGGTGATCGGTCCAGGAGAATCTCAAAGAAACCGCGATTTCTGATTGAGCGTTGGGGATCGATCAGGACGTAGCCTGATCGGTCTAGAACCAACCTGATCGGTCTGGTGACCGATCAGGAGGCTCTCTGATCGGTCAGGTGACCGATCACTTTAATTCAAATTGCACTGTCAGATGCTCTGATCGCGTCTGAACGTATCTGATTTGCTGCCACTTATCTCTGATATTTGATTTACTGCTTGATTTGCTGCTCTAACAGTCTGATTAAGTTACAGGTGACAGGGGAGGATTCAAACACTCAAGGAGAAGTCAAAGAGGGCTTTCCTTGGAGCAGGTTTGTCCCTTTCTCAACTCAGGTTGCAACGGCTGGAGCTGCAGGACTGAAGCCGCTGATTGAAGCTTAGCTGAGGGAGCTCAGGAAGTTCAGTTAGGGTTCAGTGTAGCTGGGGCGTTGGCAGTGAGTCAGCTGGAGGCTGCTAGAGATGAGGTCACTTGTCGCTTAGTGGAGAAACAAAAGGAACGAGAGATAGCTTCGGAGAAGCAGAGTTCGACAATCCTTCAGCATGTGTTCTTGAGTTCCTGAGCTTTGAGTTCTCTACATCAAGCTTGCTGTTCTTGAGGTTTCCATCAATCTGAGCAAGCGATAGAGAAGCAATCGACCATTACTTGAGCGCTTGAAGGAGAGAACAAGAAGCTTGGAGTCCGACAGTGGGAAGACACGAAGAAGGGTTCTTGCGTGAGATCGCCACTGGGTGGAGCTCAGGGAAGCTTGCTGTGTTTTTGTCCTTGCTAAGTGTTTGAGTAAGATCCTTCCCGTTGTTTCTTTGTGCTTAATCTATATCCTTGTTTGAAACACACTGTGGAGAGGTTTCTCCACCGAGAAGGAGATTGCTGAATTATCCGGTGTTAACCGGGGCTTGATCTGCCGACGATCAAGGGATCGCCCATCTTAAGGGCACGCCAAGGAGTAGGGGCAAGTTATCCCCGAACCTTGTAAAATCTCCTTGTTAGCGATCTTGCTAATCTTGCTAGTTGGCTTTCGGTTTTAGTTTTTGCACATCCTGTTTTCCATACTTCCGCTGTGCTACTAACAATCTCAAGTGCAGAAACTTGCTAACTCTTCAAGAAAAAGCGATTGGCTATATTCACCCCCCCCCCTCTCTAGCCATCTCGTCCCCAACATTAAACATATTATTTCCGAAATTGATTATGATAATTAAGGAAATTGTTTCTCAAAATAATTCCTTGAATAAAGTATAAAATTAGAATTAGGAAATCTGGTTCCTAATTCAATTAATGAGACTTGATAAATTAAGTCACATACATACTTTATTAAGGAAATCGTTAGAACATGACATAATTATATGTCATGAATGTGCATAAAAGAAAAGGATGAGACCCAAAACCCCTTACAAAATATTAAGGCCAACACCTTCCATTAATATGGTTAGAACCGGAGTTTTGTTTCTCGTTTGGGTTGATAGACACATCCATGCCCGGCTTGAACCTCAACATGTTGAAACCATGGAATTAGTTTATGATTAATATAGTTGGAGTCAGAGGTCAATCCTTAGTTTTGGTTGTTGGACACATCCAAGCCTGACTAAACGGTTGAATGAGCTCCAACCATATTAAAACTATTTCTTGATTAATGGGTCAGCCTTAAGCTTGGAGCATCGATTTGTTGTGCCATAGCCAAGGTCGATGTAAAGAGAGGTGCAGTTGGGTGCTATGTATATTGTTGCATATTTGTTAATGACTTAACAACTCAATGATTTATGCAAACATTCAATTAGTTGATAGCATAATGTGATAGTTACATATGTATAATATGTAATTGGTATAATTACCTACCTTCATAGCTAAGAATAACTTGATGGACTCTAGCCATAGTTGTTCTTATCTATGGTTGGATATCAACCTATTTGGAGATGTTCCTACGATCTCCTGAATTGATAAAAAGGGTTATTCAATTCGAAAAATAAATATGATTTAATTAATGAATATTGATGCATTCTTTATCATTCTCATCACATAACCTCAATTTGTATTTCTATGATAATCACTTGATCATGTCTTCTCTGAATTTGCGTTCCATTTTGGACACCAATAAGCTGACTGGGCCAAACTTCATGGACTGGCTTCGAAACCTGAGGATAGTCCTCAAGGCAGAAAAGCTTGCTTATGTCCTTGAAGAACAACTTCCCAACCATCCTTCTGAAGATGCAACTCCAGACCAGTTAGTGGCCTATCAGAAACATGTGGCCGATTCTGAACTTGCGAGTTGCATCATACTGGCCGCTATGGTACCTAAGCTACAAAAGCAGCATGAGCATATGGATGCTCATACCATCATCTTCCATCTTCATGAGCTGTTTGACGAGCAGGCAAGATCCGAAAGGTTTGAGGTCTCCAGACTCCTCTTCACCTCTAAGATGCAGGAAGACACTTCTGTTTCACAGTTTGTGTTGAAGATGTTGGGGTACATTGAGCAACTAGGCACACTCGGATTTGCAATGGATCACGAACTAAGTATTGACTTAATTCTGCATTGTTTGCCCAAGAGTTACTCACAGTTTGTGATGAACTATCGGATGAACAAACTGGAGACTACCATTCCTGAGTTGCTTAACCTGCTGAAGACTGTAGAGCCTTCTGTAAAGCAGGAACAGAAAACAGTACTGTTAGTTGGTTCCTCAAAGAAAGGTTCTAAGAGGAAGCCCAAAGAACAAAATAAGGGAAGGAAGAAAAAGGCCAGAAAGATTGAAAAGGCACCAAAGGCACTTGCCATCACTGTGGCAAGGAGGGCCACTGGCGAAGAAACTGCAAGATTTATCTTGAGTCCTTGAAGAAGAAGGCATCCGATGCCCCATCCTCTTCAGGTATCTTCGTTATTGAATGTCACTCTATTTCCTCGGACACCTGGGTACTTGATACTGGGTGTAGCTCACATATATGTAATGACATACAGGGCTACGGAATAGAAGAAGACTCGTCAAGGGAAAGCGAATTTGCGAGTTGGAAATGGAGCAAAGATTACTGTTGTTGCCATCGGAACATATTTGCTAAAGCTCCCTACTGGACTTGTCTTAGAATTGGATAATTGTTATTTTGTTCCTTCGTTAATAAAGAACATTGTATCTATTTCATGCTTGAATGAAAAGGGTTATCATTTAACTTTTAGTAACAATTGCTATTACATAACTTTAAATGGTGTTCTTTATGGGACCGGAACTTTATGCAATGGTATCTACACGTTAGATTTATCCGGTGACATTTTCAATATCGAAGTTAGCAACAAACATGCTCGAATAGATAATCAAATAGACTCCTATATGTGGCATTGTCGTCTTGGCCATTTAAGTAAGAAACGCATGACCAAATTACACCGATGTGCAATTCTGGAATCATTTGAACCCGGTTCATTTGATACATGCGAATCATGCTTAAAAGGCAAGATGACCAAATTACCCTTTTCTGAAAAAGGTAAACCAGTGGGAGAATTGCTTGGTCTAATACATACTGATGTATGTGGACCAATGACAACTCTTGCACAAGGAGGCTATAGCTACTTCATTACCTTTATCGATGATCACTCACGATTCGGGTATGTGTTCTTAATGAAACACAAATCTGAAGCTTTTGAGAAATTCAAAGAGTTCAGAAGTGAAGTAGAGAAACAGCTTGGCAAAAGTATTAAGATACTTCGATCTGATCAAGGTGGTGAATACTTAAGTCAAGGGTTTCAAGATTATCTTAGGGATAATGGGATATTGTCCCAATGGACTCCGCCATATACACCACAGCATAATGGTGTATCTGAGAGGCGTAACCGAACCTTGATGGACATGGTTAGATCTATGATGAATCATGCAACTCTTCTAAAATCCTTTTGGGGCTATGCGCTTAAGACAGCTGTTTACTTACTAAACAGAGTCCCGACCAAGGTAGTCTCTACTACTCCATATGAGACGTGGAATAGTAAGAAACCTCATTTATCTCACCTAAAGATATGGGGTTGTCCTGCTTATGTAAAGCGGACTGTATCAAACAAATTGGATGCTAAGTCTGATAAATGTCTATTTATTGGATACCCTAAGGAAACGAAAGGTTACCAATTCTATCATCCCTTGGAACAAAAGGTATTTGTTTCAAGGCATGCTGTATTTCTAGAAAAAGAATTTCTTTTACAAGAAAACAGTGGGAGTAGCATTGAACTTGAAGAAGTTCAAGAAACTCCAATAGACATTACAGAGACACCTAGTCTAGACCCACAACCAATAACTCATAATGATGAGCTATCAGTTAAACCTAAAACAACACCACTTCTTCGTAGGACTGATAGGACACGCAATATTCCAGAGAGATACGGATTTCTCATAAGTGAATCGAACGACGTGTTACTCATTAACGATGACAAACCTATCAGTTATGAAGATGTTCTGAAAAATTCAGAAAGGGATAAATGGCTTGAAGCCATGAAGTCGGAAATGGATTCCATGTACAAAAATCAAGTATGGGACTTGCTTAACCCACCTGAAGGGATTAAGCCCATAGGGTGCAAGTGGGTTTTCAAGAAGAAAACTGACATGGAAGGTAATGTTGTTACCTTTAAGGCTAGATTAGTGGCAAAAGGATATCGTCAAAAACAAGGAATTGATTATGACGACAGCTATTCGGCGGTAGCTATGCTTAAATCCATTAGGAAGCTCCTGGCCATAGCAGCTCATTATGATTATGAGATATGGCAAATGGATGTGAAAACAGCTTTTCTTAATGGAAACCTGCTTGAGGATGTATACATGATACAACCTGAAGGTTTCACATCGGTTAATAAAACCAAAGTATGCAAGCTTCGACGATCCATATATGGACTAAAGCAAGCATCCAGGAGCTGGAACATCCATTTTGATGAGACAATCAAAGAGTTTGATTTCTCACAAAATCCTGACAAACCTTGTGTGTACAAGAAGGTTAGTGGGAGTGTAGTCGTATTCCTAGTGTTATATGTCGATAACATATTACTTATAGGAAACGATATATCAGTCTTACAGTCAGTTAAAATTTGGTTGTCTAAAACTTTCTCCATGAAAGACCTGGGAGAAGCAACCTATATCCTTGGGATTAAAATCTATAGAGATAGATCAAAACGGTTGCTTGGTCTTTCGCAGTCTACATATATAGACTGAGTGCTAGAAAGGTTTAGCATGTCGAAATCCAAGAAAGGTTACCTTCCCATCAGGCATGGGATCAACCTTTCGAAGTCTATGTGTCCGCGCACAGAAGACGAGAGGATTTGCATGAATAAGATTCCATATGCATCCGCGATAGGATCTATCATGTATGCTATGTTATGTACTAGGCCCGATGTATCGTATGCTCTGAGCGTCACAAGAAGATACTAGTCTGATCCAGGAATGGATCATTGGGCGGCTGTCAAGACAATCCTCAAGTACTTAAGAAACACTAAGGATGTGTTCCTAATATATGGAGAAGGTAATATGGTAATACGTGGGTATACAGATGCCAGTTTCCAGACAGATAAGGATGACTCCAAATCTCAGTCCAGATACGTATTTATTTTGAATGGAGGCGCAATAAGTTGGAAGAGTTCCAAGCAAGACACCGTAGCGAATTCTACCACGGAAGCAGAATATATTGCAGCTTCGGAAGCACCAAAGGAAGCAGTCTGGATCAAAAGTTTGTCTCAGAACTTGGTGTGGTTCCAACCATTGATGAAGCAATACCGGTTTACTGCGACAACAATGGAGCTATTGCACAAGCAAAAGAACCAAGGTCTCATCAGTGATCCAAACATGTGCTTCGCCGCTATCATCTGATTAGAGAGATTATAAGTAGGAATGATATACAAATTGAGAAAATTCCCACTGAAAGAAATTTAGCGGATCCTTTAACTAAGACTTTGCCTCAAAGCAAGTTTGAGGGTCATGTTAGAGCCTATGGTATTGGGTAACGTAGCGATTGGCATTAGGCCAAGTGGGAGTTTGTTAGTGATATGAGAGAACTGTCCTAAGGCAATCGCCTTATGATTGTAATCATTTATTCTAATAAATGAATATTCACTATTTGAGTATATATGTTTGTGTATTCGATTGAGATCTTAAACTCATTTATTGAATGCCCGCAATACAATTCACAGCATGAGAGAATTTGTGATGAATTCACAACTAGTGATTATCTCTACAAGTGCAATTATGAAGTATTAAAATTGTCCCTAGTCGATGAATTGATAAATACGGACACTATCAATTCTGTTGAGACTAGCATGGGTTATTCTCTAATCAGCTGATTCTCACTGGCTGGTGACATTGAGATGTCCGAAGATAAACATAAATGCTAGTTAAGGGAACTAGTTCATTGGAGTGACTGGCTGTAAAAGTTCATATAGTAGTTTACATATAGATATGTCAGTGAAGTTCTTACTGTAGCTTAAGTGCGATGTTCCTTTGACTTGCGGTGTTCAAGTCATCTTGGTCATGGAGACTTATACTTTGACATCTTAAGCAAGCATCTCCAAGGAGGTGTGGACCCAGGATGATTGGGTATAAGCCGAAGTTCCCGAAGATGTTTGAACATCCTACAAAGGATTCACCACTCCTTGCGAGGAGATGTATACCCAAGGCCTATCGTCGGATTGTTACTTGAAGCCTCTGGCCAGAGCATGACATGTTCAGAGTATGAATCTCTTAAATACATGAGAGTAATTAGAATCCGTAGGACGAGAAAACGTTACTTGGGCTAGGTGTGACATAGTCAGCCTAGTGGGGACTGACACATATAAACCATGTCCTGAACCAAGTGGGTATAAGATGGTGAAGAGAATGGGGCACGATTCATTATAGTTGTTGAAGGGTTTCAGAATTATTTCTGAGTTCAACCGTTGATCTTTCGATTAATTGGGGATCATGATGTACTACTAGGTGCCACTCATGATCGTTCTATAATTGATTAATTATAGACGGCCAACATAAATTGAAAGCCTATTTAGTCACACGCACTACGAGTAATCCAAGAGATTTAAAACGAGTTGAAAATTGGATTTTCCAATCAAGAGAGATTAGGTTTGCTTGAGCCAAACGATAAGTCGAATCTGAATCTTTCAGAGACGCATCAGATGCGTAAAACGGCTAAGTCTTTTGAAGACTTAATAGATAATTAAATAAGTTTAATTCATTGGGACTTGGCTTGGATGGGCCGGCCAAAGAGGGCCTCCATCCTCTTTGGTTGGCCGGCCACAACAAAGGGAGAGAACCAAGTTTTTGGTTCAATTTATAAAATAAACCAAGTGTGGTTTGTTTTATAAAATTATGGATGATATAAATTTTTAAACCAAGGTTTGGTTTATTTTTCATGGAAATTAAAATGAACCATGGATTGGTTTATTTTATAAAATCAATCATGGATTGATTTACCATGATAAGGAAATTTATTCCATAAGAGAGAAGAGACTTGGTTGATTTTTATCATGAATTAAAATATGATTTTAACCATGATATAAAATCAAACTTGGCATGATGGAATAAATTATTCCATATTTGAGAGGCTTGATGGTTGAGAGGCCACTATATAAAGGTCCCAAGGCAAGGCTTGGGTGATAATCGAAGAGACGAAGGCATACGCTCTCTCACTCTTTCTCTCCTTCTCTTCTCCCCTTCTTGCCGTGCGCCAACCAGCCCCATGAAGGAGCACCAGCCGGCCATCCTTTTGTGGTTAGTCTTCCGACTTCTCTCTTGGTTTTTCTCGTCGCGTTCTCGGAGAATCTAGTAGTTCTCGAGAACACGAAACTCGTGGCTTTGCGAAGTCATCCCGAAGATACTCGGCGTGGATGCGAATAGAAGCGGAGCTTCCAAGGGACACTTACGGTTGGATCTCGTCCCTTCCTTCGAGTTTCGCGAGGTAATACGTAAATTAGTTTATGTTTCTGCAAAATTTTAAATATATGATCATGTCTACACAAGATAAAATTGCATGCTTAGATGTGTGGTTATATGATTTAGAGAAATTATTTATGCTAAATCTTCCGCTGCACATAATTAATTTTAAAATTACGAACCCGCATCCATGTCAACATGCACCCGGTCCCAACAGTGAGCTCAAGTCATCAGTTGACCTACATGCTAGTCTCCATGCATTAATTTTGTCCTTGAATATTAATACTTGACTAGGAATGGTTTAGAGTAGTGTTCTCTACATCATCTCATTATCGATTCAACCAATCGATATAATGTAGATAAGAATCTACTACCCAAGGACATTATTATACTTAGTTATTTGGCACAAATACAAAATAAGTATAATAACCATACCTTTATTAATGATAGAATATGATACAAAATGTCCCTAATCAATCATCACATAATTGGCTCTAGGGCTCCTACTAACACCAACTTCATATCTAAACCCTTAGATCCAATAATGAATTTATCTAGGGTTTTCTCTAACCTATCAAGCTTTTCTCTCAATGCTTGATTTTCCCTTTCTAGACTTTTAACCCTAGAATCAATATGTCCACCTTGGACATTCTTAGACCTACCCATCTTCCTAGGCATATGTCTCCCCTTCTTGGGATTCATGTCTTGATCCTTAGGTACTAAGGTCTTGGGTTTATTATGATGCATGACCTTTTTAGGGTTTTGATCAACCTTGTTAACCAAAATTATGCACAAGCAAGCATTTTTCATTAATTCTAGCATACATAGATGAATTTGAAACATGCTTAAGCTTAGGAATTACCTCCCTTACCTTTGGAGCTCCCCCTTAATGTGAGCTTCTTTTCTTTTCTTATTTTTCCCATCTTCTCAAGTGATCCATCTTCTTGAGCTCTCCTTTTCTTGGACACTTGGTATGATAGTGCTCTAGCTCCCCACATGTAAAGCATCTAATATGCTTTTTCTCCTTCTTTTTCCTACAACCCATATTAGTTTTAAAATGAATTGACCCGGGTTTAGGGTTTACGTCCTTCTTACCTAGTGGACACTTGTCCTTGTAGTGCCCCTTCTTGTTGCATTCAAACATATGATGTGGTCCTTGGTTCTTGCTTTGGTGGAGGTAGGAGCTTCTTCTTGCTCCAGTATTGATGAGGGTCTCTCCTCCCCCTCAATCCTTGAAGTTGATACTTCTTCTTCTTCCCTTGATGAAGTGGATGATCGTTCACTTGATTGTGTCACTTCACTTGATGAGGTTGACAATTCTTTTTCTTTTTCTTCTTCTTGGACCATTTGACTTGTTTCCTTGAGCTCTTCCACTAATTTAGCTTGTGTAGGATTTTCATGGCATTCTCCTATCTTATTCCATAGCTCATATGCATTTTCATATTTATCTACATCACTCAATACATTGTTAGGCAAAATGCTAAGTAATACCAAAATTACCTTCTCATTTGTCCTTGATTGACTTTGTTGCTCTTTAGTCCAATATCTAGGTCGAAGCTTCTTTCCATGCTTGTCCTTTGGAACTTTGAAAGGCTCTTTTATTACCATCATACACTCCCAATCCATTCCAAACCAAGTCTTTATCCTTGCCCTCCAATAGTTGAAATCTTCATGATCATATGGAGGTGGAGTGTTGATGTCGTCACCCAACTTGTCTTCCATCATTCTCTCCTCTAGCTTGTGCTCTTTTGATGGTTATTCCAATGAGAGTGGACCTTCGCTCTGATACCACTTGTTAGATCGTGTTCGGCAAGCTAGAGGGGGAGGTGAATAGCTTCTTTCGATTTCTACCTACGATGTTAACGTGCGCAAGCGGAAACAATAACAATAAAAACAACCAAACGCTAACACGTTACGGTTTACGTGGTTCGGAGATGATACTCCTACTCCACAGCAATCCGTAAGGTGGACGATCCCTGAATCCTTCGGCTGATCACTCCCCGGATGCCCTCCGGCTAGCTCGTGTAGCTCTTTGTGGGTGGAGAAACCTCGCCACAAACCCGGACACACCTCTGAGCTCTTAGACTACTATTTGGCCTTTAACCAAAGCCAAATTCGTCAAAGCTCTCAGCCAAAACCCAGCCCCTTTAAATAAGTCTCTTGGCTGAAAAACCCGCTACCAGTCGACTGCCCCAAGGCCAATCGACTGCCCCCACTCAAATTCGAGCGTTGAAAGTCCAACGTTCAAATTCTCAGCCACTACCAGTCAATTGCCCTCATAGCAGTCGACTGATGTTACTTTGAGGTTTACCAGTCGACTGCCCAGACCCCAGTCGACTGCCCACCTAGATTTTCCTTCCCGAGTACACTTCTCTCAGCACTCGACTCCTAGGATTTCCCGAGTACAGTTCCCTCAGCACTCGACCCCTCACAGCTCAGCTGACTCTTCACCAGCAGCCTCGACTGTTGCCTTCGCGCCCTCTTCATCTTTGGCTCCCGTCCCTCAGATGCACATGCAAGCCCTCGGCTTGCCTCCATGCCATCCTTCAAGTATGTCTCGAAGTCCGCACCCCTCGGCTCATCGTCCCTGCTATCCATGGTCCCTCGGGTGCACACAAGCCCATGGCTTGCCTCCATGCCACCCTTCACCATACCCGAAGCCGTCCAGCTAAGTCCATGTGTATCCTGCAAGTCTTGCACACTCCAATACACATATCAAAACACAAGGGTAATCCTAACTTAAACCCTTTGACCAAACATCAAAACACATGGTCACTGATAACCGTTTTTGTCGTGTTACGGTTTCAAATACAATTAAGATATCGAATTCCTCTAAACTAATGTAGCATAGAGTAACTCGATATCTTAATTGTATTTGAAACCGTAACACGACAAAAACGGTTATCAAATTTGGCATCGTTGCCGGGGAATTGCTGTGATTAGAAACTAAACTGCTGGAATTGATCGGATGAAGCTGACAAAGAAGTAGTTGCAAAGAAATAACTGCTGAAATTAAAATAATTGCTGTAAAGGAAAACAATCGAAGAGTTTCGGTAGGGGAATGGATCGTCGGCGGTGGAAGAAGATGGATGTAGATGGCCGACTACATTCGGCTAGAGCTCGGAACCCCCAAAGCCCTAGCTTGAGGTCATCGGCTGTGGTGATGGAGAGGAAGTCGCCAGCTATGGTGGAAGGAGGATGAAGTCGCCTAGAGCTCGGAACCCCCAAAGCCCTAGCTTCGTCCGGTGGCGTGCGGTGAAGGAAGATGGATGGCGTCTCTCCGAACCCCGAAAGAGAACCTTTTCTCTCTTCTCTCCGAACCCCGAAAGAGAAGAGGTGGACGTGGATTGTTAAGACGAGAACCCCTCGTCTCGGTTGATCGGAGCTCCGGCCGGCTAGGGTTGGAACCCCTAACCCTAGCTTGCGGCGGCGATGAAGCGGTGGAGACGAAGAATCGCCGCGAGCCTTGCGTGTGGAGTCGATGATTAACCTAGGTCGCGTGTTTCCCCTTTTCTTCCTCGCGAACCGGTCGAGTCGGATGTGTGTGAGCCAGAGGAAAGCGATCGGGCGCTCTTCCTCACTTGAGTTCGATCCAGGTTCAGCAATTGGCTCAGTCCAGCTTGGGTTCAGCAGCTGTGTTTGGGTTCAGCTCAGCAAATGGTTCAGCCAACCAGCTTCCGTGATTTGATTCAGCCCTGAGTTCGGCTCAGCTTGAGTTTAGCTCTGATCCAGCTCTTGGGTTCAAATCGACCATAAGTTGACCAATGGCTCAGATCTAGCCGTTCTTTGGAATGGACGGCTCCTATTAATCCGATACTTGATCCTTTTGATCTGGATTCAATCCTGACTCAAGTCTGACCCAATTTGATCTAGGTCCATGATCAATTGAAACCTACAAAATAATATTCAAATTTAGTGCCAAAAATATCCCAAATATACAAAGATTAGAATTAAAAGCCAAAATGAAGGGAATACATGAAACCTAATACAAATGCAAACTTAAGCATATAAAATATGTATCAAACATGGATTTAAGAGCCTAAAATAATTAACAAAAATGGTGGTTATCAACTCCCCCACACTTATTCTTGGGCGTCTCGCACAAGTAAATAAAACTAAAAGAAAACAACATATCTCCCAAACATTACATTCCCTATCAATACCTTAAGAAATAATAAAAGAAAGTTACTTAGGATCATCAAGTCTCAAGAATCCATGTATTTATGGTTCCAAGTCTCACATAAGTCAAAAGCATGGTAATTTCATCAACTTGAATAAACTAAGCATGACAAAGACCTCACAAGATGGATATATGCACTGATGCTCACAAAAATAATAAATATGGAAGTGGAGTTCTCTCAAAGCATTCATGACATTGCACTACCATATGCTTGCTTATCTTCTACTTCTCCACTACTATAACATAAGTACACAAATCAAGAGAGATTTTCAATGAATAATAATGAACTCAAGTGCTACAAGAAAATAAGAATGGTAGATAACAAAGAAGATCATAAAGAGCATGAAAGAAGATCAAAGAGAAGATGAGAGCATTGGGGTAATTAACATGATGTATACAATCAAACAATAATCCAAAGTAAATAATTCAATCAAACCTCCAACACTCATAATTCTCCTTTCACATTCTCAATACACTACACATCAACCATTTACAACATCTCTCAAAGTGCATGTAGGGATCAACAACTTCACTCTTGAGATTCTCTAATAAAGATATCAAATGAGTACACATCAAGAAAATATTTCTTTTGTTCATCACTAACAAAATCTCGAATGCTTGAAGAATTTTTTTTTTCACATAGAGAGATTTTTTTTCATTCTTTTCTCTCTTCTTTTTTTCACTTTTTTTTTGTATCTTTATTATTTTTTTCTATCTCTTTTTTTTCACATAGAGAGATTTTCTTCTTTTTTTTTCAAAGAGAGTTTTTTTTCACAAGCATTCGTCCATATACACTTGTCTCCCCCCCCCCCCCCCACTTAAAACTTGCACGTCTCGGGCAATGTAGCTAAGCATGATAATCACCTAAAACTCACAATAATAGAGGCTTATAATAGAGAAATAATAATGTAACTCATCATGCAATCACCCCATGCTTTCATCGCATGCTCAAGGAAAGATCAAGCTAACAAGGATATGACAAAGAGAATATAGTGACAATGAGAAAGACGAAGAAACAGGGAAGTAATAGATGAAACGCTCTCTAATAAAAATAGCAAGGTAGAGGGAAAACTAAGAGTTCAACAAGAAAGGTTGCCTCTATCATATTCATGTAAGCTTATGTTAATGTAATTTCAAAAAGAATCAAAGCAAGTTCTAGAGTGTCAAATATCACAAATGCTATTACACATAAGAGGATTAAGGATAGGCATGGCAACATCCTCACTAGGTGAACAATAAACTGTCAAGCTTAATCCAACAAGATAGAGTCTATCACCACAACAAATGACTAAATGCAATTAATATCCCCAAGCATACGAAGGAAACCAAAATACAATAGTTAGACTTAACCATCTTTTATGATTCTCAAAGCCTAATAAAGGAACATGTAAGGAGATACAACTAGAAGTCAAACAAGGTTTATTCAAGACCAAATAAAATGCAGGATGCGGAAGCAAAACATAAATGTAAAGTATAAAAGCGAACAAACATGCAAGTATACACATAAAAAAAACAAGAAAAGGAAAGTAAAGGAACAAACTCCCCTTCAAGTAGGGTAGAGAGCACGTAGCATCCATTTTGGGAGAACTATCCTCAAGTAGTCAATCTCGTAGTGCACGGGTTTCTCCCTTATTAATTTTGCACAAGCATCTTCCGGTGGTCGGAGACGATTAAGGTTCAGGACCCACTTAAGAGGTGAGGTGCTACTAGTCGAAATAAGAACAACTCCTCCATCTTGATGCTTTTTAGAAGTCCTTCCAGGAGGTTGGAGTCTGTTCAGATGAAGCACCCACTCCAGAAGTCTTCTAGACCCTACAAAACAATGTAATACCCCTCTCAAGTGTTCAGGGTCAGAAAGAAATGAAATAATATCAGTCTCTACATGAAATGTATCCAAAAATGCATCAGATCCAATAAAATCAAATTCTGGTATCTCAATGAAATTTTCAAAATCATTTCCTACAAAATTTGCATCCAGAGACTCATCAAAAATAAAGAAGTCAATTTCTGGCACATCAATTGAAATTTCACAATTATTTTCCATCAAGGGTGTATCAAGTAATGTGTCACAGCCAATCAAATCAATCTCAGATATCTCCATAAGTTTTTCACATTCATCTTCAGCAAAAGATATAGCAAGAGATTCATCAAAATAAATAACATCCATTTCAGGCACTTCTAAAAATTTTTCACAATTCATATCCACAAGAGATGTATTAAGTGATTCATCATAAAAAACAACATCAATTATAGGTGCCTCTAAAATTATTTCGCAATCCAAATTTACAAGAGATGTATCAAGTAATGCATGATGACCAATGAAATCAATTTTTGGTACCTCTATTGGATTTTCACAAACAATCTCTACACAAGGTATATCAATAAATTCATCAGAATCAATAAAGTCAGCACTAGGTACCTCGCTGAATTTTTCTGGACAAAGAGGAGAAATACTTACCTGAGCGTGCTGGAGACTACCTGGAGGTTCTACAAAAATAGATGTATCCATAGCTCCCTCCTGGTCAAGTATATGCTCCACTTCAGGTTCAGGTTCTGGTGGACACTCAACTAAAGCAGGTGATCCTTGGGTGCTTGCTTCTACCATGCAAGTCCCTACACTTTCTGGTTTATCCTTTGAATCTTCTAATGTACCAGTCAACTGTGGTGGTCCCTGGGGCTTAGTGCAATCCCCTACACCTATAGATAAATTCATTTGACTCGCAATTTGTCCACTGTTTCTTTCGATGTCTTGAAGTCTTTGTTGCTTTTGATGATATTGTACAACTTGTTGAAATATTTCCTCCAACCTTTGTTGTTGAGCCTCACTCTCATTAGGATTCTCAAAGCCTCCTTGATTGGTGTGGAAATCCTGTTGGTCTTGAAATGTAGAATAAGGCTGCTGAAAACCAAGAATTGGCTGTGAATTCTGAAATTGGAACTGTTGGGGCTGACATTGTTGATTGAATTGCTGAAATAGTTGGGGCTGAAAATTCTGAGTGCCTTGCTGAAAATTCTGACCTTGAAATTGGAAATCTTGCTGACATTGTTGGAATTGTGGCTGAAAAAACTGATTTATTTGCTGAAAATTCGAATAAGGCTGTTGAAAATTTGAATTGAACCCTTGCTGAAAATTCTGAAATTGTGGTTGTAACTGTTGTGGTGGCTGCTGGAATTGTAGTGGTTGCTGGAATTGTTGTAATGGTGGCTGGTAAGTAGATGAAGGCCTGTTGGTTATTTGTTGATTCAAATGATTCAACCAAAATTTTAACTCTGACAGTGCACTTGTGATCTCTTTACAGTCCTCTGGTGAAAATATTTTGATCTTGCAGCCCTGTCACAAACCCTAAACAAGGCATTGCTGATTTAGAAAGCATGGATTCAAATGGAAGTTAGCACAAAACTGCCTAACTATCTTCTCCCACTGATTTTTTTCCAAATGCAGAAATTTACAGCAGTTTTTCATAACTTTTCAGCACTTTGCAGCTTCAATTCAGATTGTAGCAAAATGTTACTGATTTTTCAGCTTCAATTCACTTTACAGCTGTAATTCAGCTTCAGATTTCTGCTGTAATTTTTCTGCTTCTGCTCAAATTCAATTCAGCTTCAATGAATCCGTTTCCAAGTTGATACCTCTTCAAATTTCTGATGGCTGGCTGGTTGATGGACTTGTTCTTAATCCTTATCAGCACCTTTGCAATTGTTTCAATTTCGAACAGTCCAGATTAGTTCAGATCTACACAAATTGATTCCTTGTTTTGCACAAACGTTTCAGCATTGATTCAATTAATTCCAGCTTTGTTCAGCTTCTGATCAGCTTCTGATCAGCCTCACAACCTTCAATTCAGACTTGGTAGTAATCTAAATTCCAGAAATTGGATTTCGGCCATGGCACAGATTTTCAAATTTCTCCATTGCTTGCCTCTTGCTTCAATCCAGAATTCCTTACATTTCCAGCTCTTGTTCAGACCTTGCTCAGACTCCCTGATTTATACAGCTGCAACTCAGAATTACAGATTTAGCAAGGTTGCAGTCCAAGGGAATTCCGAACAGAACATTGCTCCACAGCCATTTACTTTGCCCAGAATTTTCAGCATCAAGTTGGATTCAGCTTCAATCATATCAGTAACTTTGTACCAAAGCTGTTTTCTTCAATTGCTATCAAACTTTGCACTAATTCAGATCTACACAACTGCATTCCAGCTTTTCTCAAAGAGTTTCTGAAATTACAGCCATTTTATAGCTACAATTCTGCTATTGCATTCCATTTTAAAACCTTGGCACACAATTTCTTCTTCATCAACCAATTTTTAGCTTGGCCATGTAAGCTTGGATCTTCAAATTATAATCAAGAATCTAAATGCCTCCATTGGTTCCATCCTCTTGCTCATTCTTGGCACCAAACTCACTCACTTGGCACATGAAATTTTTTTTTTTCGATATGAAATGCATCCTTGATACCAAATCTTTCCAAAACTTTAGTCACTCCCCCACACTTAAATCTTTGTCCGTCTCGGGCAAAATAACATTAAAAACATTTCAAACAACAAGTCCAAAGAAAAGTGAGGGTACGAGTAGAAAATAAGTAAAGAAAATTGGAATGAATATGATTATTGCTAAAAATTGATGTGGGAAGGAAACAAATGGATTAGCCTCTATAGATGTGATCCAATCATTGAAATATGATTTTGAAAGAACCTAAGCAAGTTCTAGAGCACATTAACATACGTGTGTCACAAAAATTAAGGCTAATTCTCACTAGGCAAAAATAATTTATCTCAAGACATCAATTAAGAATCTAAAGCAAGTAGTACTCAAGCATCCAAGAATTCATCTATTAGCTCAAATCCTAAGTTTTAACAACCAAATTTAATTTATTTTCAAAAGACTCTAAAATGCTATGGAGATAACCTAGAGGGATACTTTTATTTCTACTCATGCAAGAAAAAGTGACAAAAGAAATAACATGCATTTATTTACAAGGACTCAGTTCAAAGGAAAATTCTAATTCTAGGAAGCATGAAAATGAAAAATGAAATAAAAGAAAATACGAAAAGAAACAAACTCCCCTTTATTCTGGTGGACGGAGTCTATCTAGAAGGAGCCTCCATCTTGGTAGTGGAGGAACATGAGTGGCTGAAAGATCTAGGACTCCCCCACACTTGAACTTCACAAAAAATTGCTCTGGTGGCCTAAGGCGATTTAAGTTCAGAATCCATTGAAGGAATGGAGTGCTTCGAATTAGAGTAAAATCATCTCCTCCTTCTTGATGCTTTTCAGAAGTCCTTCCAGGAGGCTGAAGTCTGTTCAGTTGGAGTACCCACTCCTGAAGTCTTCTAGACCGTGCAAAACAATGTAATACCTCTCTCAAGTGTGCAGGGTCAGAAAGAAATAAAATAATATCAGTCTCTGCATAAAGTGAATCCAAAACTGCATCATGTCTAATTAAATCAAATTCTGGTATCTCAATGAAATTTTCAAAATTATTTCCTACCAAATTTGCATCCAGATACTCATCACAAATAAAGAAATCAATTTTTGACTCATCAATAGAAATTTCACAATTATTTTCAATCAAGGGTGTATCAAGCAATGTGTCACAGCCAATCAAATCAATTTCAGATATCTCCATAAGTTTTTCACATTCGATCTCAGCATAAGATATAGCAAGAGACTCATCAAAATAAATAACATCCATTTCAGGTACTTCTAAAAAATTTTCACTATCCATATCCACAAAAGATGTATCGAGATATTCATCATAACAATCAACATCAATTATGGGTGCCTCTAAAATTATTTCACAATTCATATTTACAAGAGATGTATCAAGTAATGCAGTACGATCAATGAAATCAATGTTTGGTACCTCTATTTGATTTTCACAAACAATCTCTACACAAGATATATCAATAAATTCATCAGAATCAATAAAGTCATCCCTAGGTACCTCACTGAATTTTTCTGAAGAAAGAGGAGAAATACTTACCTGAGCGTGCTGGAGACTACCTGGAGGTTCTACAAGGGTAGATATATCCATGGCCTCCTCCTAGTCAAGTACATGCTCCTCTTCAGCCTCAGACTCTGGTGGACACTCAACTAAAACTGGTGATCCTTGGGTTCTTGCTTCCACCAAGCAAGTCCCTATACTTTCTGGTTCATCTTCTGAATCTTGTGGTGGTCCCTGGGGCTTAGTGCAGTCCCCTACACCTATGGAATCATCTCCTGTGCATGTTTCTCCTGTAATATCTGCAACAACAACATTAGAAAAATTAGGACCATCAATAATGCTATCATCAGAAAATAAAAGTCTAAATGGTCCTGTGGAGCTTCAGTTTCTTCTTCTGGAGCTGAAAATTTTGAAAATTAATTTTGAATAGGAATCTCCGGAGGAATGCATGCTGTAGGTGCCCAATATTTGATGAGTACTTCATCTTCTTCTTCTTCCAAAATTTTAAGATCACTTGAAGAAGGACTTGGCCAGGCACTAGGGTCACCTTGAACTGATATAAATCCAACTCCGGGGCTCTCAGAATTAAAAGCAGCTTGAGAAGCTAATTGTTCTGATCTTTGGGCGTTTATCTGATTCAGCTGATCAACCAATTTTCCCAAGTGTTCTTTGATGTCTTGCCGTTGTTGTTGTAAAATTTGCTCTTGTTGTAAAAAATTTTGCTGTTGTTGTAGGACTTGTTGCAACATCTCCATCATCCTTTGTTGTTGAGCCTCATCCCAATCAGGATTCTCAAAATCTCCTTGGTTAGTGTGGAACCCCTGTTGGTCTTGAAATGGAAAATAGGGCTGCTAAAGTCCAGGAGGAGGTTGTGCATGCTGAAATGCAAACTGTTGGGGCTGCTCAAATGGATGAAATGACTGATTAAACTGATGAATATTTGGTTCACAAGTTGGTGGAGATGGCTGAAAACTGTAGCCCTGAAAATTCTGGATCTGAGGTTGAAATTGTGGTGATGAAAACTCAAATTGAGTAGGCTGAAAATTCTGGTTTTGTTGTTGGAAATTCTGAAATGGTGGCTGCCCATGCTGAGCTTGTGGCTGGAAATTGGGCTGAAATTGCTGAAATGATGGCTGCCCAATCTGAAAATTCTGGAATAATGGCTGAATGGGCTGAAAATCCGACTGAAATTGTTGGAATTGCTGTGGGTGCTCTAATTGTTGTAATGGTGGCTGAAAAAATTGATTGGGTTGCTGAAAATTTTGGTTGCAAGGTTGTTGAAATTGGTTGATAGGCTGAAACTCTGATGGCCACATTTTTATCTTGCAGCCCTGTCACATAACAAACAAGAAAAATGGCAGCAACCGTATATGAAAGATAAAGCAAAATAAAACAGAACCCAATGATATGTCTAAAAGCATACAAGCAAAAATCAAACAAATCAACTAGTTGCTTCCCCGGCAACGGCGCCAAAAATTTGATAGTCCCCGATCAACTAGTTTAAATTGTCACGAAAGTTGGGACCATCAGAATTTAAATGTAAATGAATAACTGGAAACCTTTTTACAATCAAAAGTATGAAAATGTAATATAGGGGCCACAGGTCGTATTTTTCTCGGGGCTAGTTGACGTTGTTTTATTCGCGCTTGTATTTAGGTGTCGTTTGTGAATTTGGGTTTCGAATAAGTAATTGGGTTTTGGGTTGCAATCAAGAATGAAATCACAGTGAGAATAAAGGAAATTTAGCTCATGAATAAACAAAATGTGACATTTAGGGGGTGTTTGGTTTGTTTCATTTTCCATTTTCATTTTCCAGAAAACCACATTTTCTAATTTTCTGGAAAATGACTTTTTTTCATTCTCCAGTTTTCCAGAAAACGCTATGTTTTTTTCTGGAAAACAAAGCTGGAAAATGTAAACCAAACATGTTTTCCAGAAAACCGCATTTTCTACAGAAAATGAAAATGGAAAACAGACTGGAAAATACAAACCAAACGCCCCCTTAATGATTCAACCAATTTACCACTTAATCAATTGAAGCTCCTAGCCAATTCTTGGAAAACAGGTCTGATTTGAATGCAAAACAGATTCTAAGTAAAGAAGTAAATCAGTGATGCAATTCCATTAAAACTAAAGCAGGACTTCACTTGATACCTAATTGCAAGCAATTTAACAACTTGATACCCAGCTGAGAACAACTTATGTGCCAAGGGTTTGAATTAGCTGCAGCAATTGTGGCTGATTAACTCAGCTTGAAGGCTAGGCTACAAAGGAAAACATTTGCAGAATTCTATGAAGAATTTCCTAAACTTGAAGACTGATAAGAAACAGGTACAAGTTTAATTCAGATTCACAAGACAAACTGAGATTAATTGCATGAACCAATGCTCGAAAAGCAATGCAACCAACTCTAACTGATATTCGGGCAATGGGGCTGATAAATTCAGAAACTGCACTTATCACTCAATACAGCTGATGGAAAAATGACAGTGCAGAAACTGCACAAGAACAGGGTAATGCAGGGCTGAAATGAAGAACTTCAGAATTTCAGCAATAATTTGAATGCAAATCCAACACACAAATGGGCACAAAACGAATTGATGTGAAGAAACAAAGAGATGCAGAATTGAATTGCATGAAAACAAAACCTGCAGAATTGAAGTTTTTACAAGAATTGATACGCTACAACCAATTGCATAAACAAATTGATCAAGTGGAGATCTAATGCAATGGTTGACCAAACAATAACCTTTTCATGTGCTGGAATCGAAAACATAGAAACAAATGGGGAGAATGTAGAAACCAAGCTGGAAATTCAGAAAACAGATTGGGTTTTTCAGACTTGAATTGGCAAGCAATAATGGAATTGAAGAGCAGAACTTAAAGCAATTACTATTTTAAACTAAATGCACTAATTATCTAATGCTAAAGCAGGAATTAACAACTAAGGAACTAGAAATCTAAGACAATTCAGAAACCGAAAGAAAGAAACTAAAACAGAAATAAACTTGGCACGCAAGCAACACAAATTGGCACACAAAGATTTAAGCTAAAGCAAACTAGAATTTAAGTGAATCTATCACTAAACAAGTTCCTAGTTAACTTAACTCGAAGATTAAAATCCTAATTAAGCTAAACAATTCAGAACTTACAAACTAAAATAGCTGAAAACTGGAAATTGCAGAAAATAGGACAGAGTTCGACAAAACTGAAATCTATAGCTAAAACAATGAAATTAACTAGCTAAACTACTCCTCAACCCCTTCCTCAGCTCAAGAACTTCTTGGTTGTCAATCAAGAGCCGGCTTTGAACCCCTAGGCTCAGCAAATCAGTGGAAATCCATTTCTGAAGTTGATTCTGCCTCAAATCTGCGCTTGCTGGAAATTTTGATCCGATTCACTCTTTCTCAGTTGAATGAGCTGCGATGATGATTTGGGAAGTTTCTGAGACCACTTGAGAACCCCTACAAATGGTTTGGAAGCTTGGAAATGGATTGTGGAAGAGAAACCAATGATCGGACTGAGGAACTGCCAAAACCCTCAAGCACTCCCTGTTCCGGCGCAAATGGACAGAATTCTTCAAAGAATCGATCCCAAAAGACTCAATTCTTGATCCAAAGCAAAGATTGAGTGGACACGCCTCCTTTGATGAAGAACTACGGAAGAAAACTCTAAGAACATGCGAAGAAGACGAAGAACGGCGGAGACGCGACAAGGCTTGGCTGCGGGCGATTTCTGATTAAATATATATCAGTGGACGGTCCAGATTTCTTTAGCTCAATCCAACGGCTGATCTTCATCTGATCGGAGCCAAATTTTTATGATGATGATCTGGGGTCAGGATCTACCTCGTGGTAGCTCGGATCCTCCAGATGTGTAACGGATGGTCCAGATCAACTCTATCTGTGAATGGACGCTCTAGAGCCCTCCTTGCTTGATCCAACGGTTGATTGAGCTCTGATTGGAATGAAACCTTCAGATCTTGATCATAGAGCTTGATCAACCCTAACCCTAGCTCGGATTGCTTCAGATCGTCCCGGATGGCTCAGATCTAGCCGCTTTTGAATCGGATGGCCCGGATTAATTGTAAGCTTGATAATTCGATCCGGTTCACATCCGACTCAAGTTTGACCCAGTATGCCCTAGGTCCAGGATCCTTTCATGCCTACAAAAATATATCAGAAAATTAGTGGCCAAATAATCCAAAAATGTGTAAATTTGCAATTAAGTCCAAAATAAGAGGAAATCCTAAAACCTAGGGTAAAATCACAATTAAGCAATAAAAACATAGGTCAAACATGGATTTAAGCAATAAAAATAATCAATAAAATGGTGCTTATCAGTCACTCCGGACCATAGATTGCCCCAACATCTAGACTATCGAGGGTGCGAAGTGTTCGTGAACTAGGACAAGTGAGAATTAGAGGAGGAGGAGAAGTGAAGTAAGAGAGTTGTGTGAGGAAATCTAGTTTGGGAAGACAATCCTAGAATTTCAATTTCATTCTGATGACATTTGATGTACCATAGATAGCTAATTCCTATTTCTCAATATTCATGCCTAGTAGGAAGCCTAAACCAATACCGGTGTTACCTCACATTGGTTACACAGGAGTATTTTTTCTTTTGCCATCCAATGCCTTTAGATGAACTTAAAAAATCTGGTTAAAGGGTCGCCCTCTGTCACTAAGGGTCCCCCGGGCATACAATCTAGATTAGCCAAGTCATCTCCTAATACAGAATTGGGAAAAACTGATTAAGCACTAATTAGGTCCTTCCTTGTAGAAAATTAGTTTTCATTTTCAAGGTAATGCTCACGGTTTCCTGGTTAAATGATTACTCTTATTACTAGGGCTTCCCGGTCATACAATCGTGAGCATTTTCCCTACATTGGAGATTATACCATACATCTATTCAATCAAATAGCACAAATAAACACACAATCCATATAGATATTCAATCGCACAAGAACTAATCATAAACATATCATTAAAACAAGACACAAGCATATCCATAAGGATTACATCAAAAGCACATCACAATATACTCCCTACATCCTAAAATTAGGAGAATCTACTCCTTATACAAAGGAGAAAGACCCAAAGATAAGAAGATAAGCATCTACAACCAAAAGAGAAGGAGGGAGAAGAAATGCTTAGCCAAGTGACGCATGGAGTCTTTGAGAACCAATCCTTTGCCTCAAAGATAAACAGATGATGGAGACGACCTCGAATCATCAGAGAAGTGATTGAAGATGGAAGGTGAGCTAAGAGATGGAATCTCCCAAGAGAGAAGCTTTCTCCCCAAGAAAAGGGGAGGGTTTCCCCTTTTATAGTAGGGGCATGACTCCCTACTTCCAAGCGACATGGTTGGGTCATGCAGATGGTGAACAGGGGAGCCACGACCGTGCAGATATACATGACCAAGGGGTGGCTGTAGGGATCTATAGGCAAAAATATTCAAAAATCACAGTGAAATAATAGATCTCACGAGCGATTCATGCAAAAGAAAACTCATACAAAGTTATCATAAATTCCTATCATATAGGTATACCTTTGGCGCGTGTCCTTCGCTTATCCCTCTTGTCCGAGTATGCCAGATCTCTTGCACGTTCAAGTGTCCATGCCTCCATGTGTATTCACACGAGCACGATCTCTTAATCTTCGGAGAAGAATCACCTTTGTGGTGCTAGCCACAAGAGGAGATTCACAAAACAAGAAGGAGAGGGAGAAGAGGGATTTTGGCCAAGAGAAGGAAGGGAAGGAAGAATGACAAGTTCATCATCCAAATAACAAGAAAAACTCTTTTATACTCATCCCATGAATGAGAAGAGTTTTTGTCCCTTTAGGATCCCTCCATTAATGCTAATAAAATCGCACTTAGAGCATATTTTCTCATGTGACTCTTCAACTTCTCTTCATCTAATGAAGAGAAATTTTTCATCTTTCACTATTATTAATTTATTAAATATTTTAATAAATTAAGCACCTTGTCAATATATGTACTCTGACTTAGACAAGAAATCTTTTAGATCTATCTCCAAGAAATCCCTTCTTTGAATTTTGCATGGAAAAACGATTAAGCACATTGTCAATATATATACTCTGACTTAAGCCAAGCAATCTTTTAGATCTATCTCTATAGATCATGATGCCTAGGATATAGGTTGCTTCACCTATGTCTTTCATTGAGAAACAATTCCCTAGCCACGTCTTCACATACTGTAGTAAAGGGATATCATTTCCAATGAGGAGTATGTCATCCACATACAAGATCAGGAAGATAACTGTGCTCCCACTAACCCTCTTGTAGACAGAGGGTTCATCTTCATTTTTGATGAAACCAAACGCTTTGATTGTATCATCGAATAGAAGATTCCATCATCGAGAAGCTTGCTTTAGCCCATAAATAGACCTTTGCAACTTACATACCTTTCCAGCATGCTCTGGATCTACAAAACCCTCAGGTTGTATCATGTACACATCCTCGAGTAGATTCCCATTTAGGAATGCGATTTTGACATTCATCTGCCAGATCTCGTAATCATGATAAGTTGCATTAGCAAGTATGATCCGAATAGATTTAAGAATCACAACTACTAAAAAGGTTTCATCATAGTCAATACCATGAATCTGCTTGAAACCTTTGGCTACCAATCGCCCTTTATAGGTATGCATAAGACTATCCATGTCAGTTTTTCTTTTAAAGACCCACTTACACCCAATGGGCTTAATTCCTCAGGTGGATCAACCAATGTCCATACTTGGTTAGTGTACATGGATTCCATTTCGGACTTCATGGCCTCTAGCCATTTCTCAGAATCTAGGATCATCATAGCTTCTTGATAGGATGTAGGCTCATTCAACTCAACAAGCATAATGTCATCATGATCAGACAAGAGAAATGAGTATCTCTTAGGTGTTGGAACTCGGATGGCTAGAGAGGGGGGTGAATATAGCCAAACACTTGGACTTAGTGCTTTTCAAATTTCTGCACTCAAACTTTTAGTAGCACAGCGGAAGTGATAAAAACAGAATATGCAGAAAACTAAGCCCTAAACTATGAGCAAACACAAGAACGCTAACAAGAGGATTTACAAGGTTCGGGGATAACTTGCCCCTACTCCTTAGCGTACCCTTAAGGTGGGCGATCCCTTGATCGTCAGCAGATCAAGCCCAGAAGATCCGGATAGAAAGCAACCTCCTTCTCGGTGGAGTAACCTCTCCACAGCGTTTCAATCAAAGATATAGTTTTAAGCACAATGAAACACAAGAAAGATCTTACTTAGCACTTAGCACAGACAAGAACACAGCAAGCTTCTTCCGAGCTCCACCCAGCGACGATCTCACGCAAGAATCCCTTTCTTCATGTCTTCTCACTGTTGGACTCAAAGCCACTTGTTCCTTCCTCCAAGTACTCAAGCAAGGGATGGTTGCTTCAAAGATCACAGTAGCATTCTCAAGAGAGGATGATCAGCCAAGAGCACAAGAACGCAGAAGAAAATCGCAGCAGAGAACCAAGGCCACCAACGTTCTATTCAAGCAAGCGTTCTTCTTTGCACTTCTCCACCACGCAGCTTATCCACTCTCCACAAGAGCCAGGTCAACATCTCACTGCAGCCTCCAGCTGCTCTCCTGCAACCACCACCACCACTGAGCTCTTCTGGACTCCCTGAGCTTCCCTCAGACCAGCCCCAGTCAGCAGCTCCAGCCAGCGCCAGCGTCCGTTGCAACCTGAGATGGAAAACGGACAAACCTGCTCCAAGGAAAGGCCTCCATTGACTCTCCATGAGTGTTTGAATCCTTCCCTGTCACATGCAGCTTAATCAGAGCATTAGCACAGCATATCACTCAGTAAATCAAGTATCAGATGTTATGCGCAGTGAATCAGATTCGTTCAAATGCGATCAGAGCGTCTGACAGTGCAATTTGAATTAAAGTGATCGGTCACCAGACCGATCTAGGGCTCGTGGGTCGGTCACCAGACCGATCCACCGCTTTGCTGGGATTCCCAGCTCTCGCGGTGACACAAGCCTGATCGGTCACCAGACCGATCAGAGTGAATCCTGATCGGTCACCAGACCAATCAGGTAGCTCCCTGACCGATCAGGCTCAAGCCAGATCGGTCCACGTCTGAGTGAACAGTAACCGTGGAAATCAAATCCTAAGTCGTGGATCGGTCACCAGACCGTTCAGGAGCTGATCAGCGGGGGAACTCAACTCATTGAGTGCTCCCTGATCGGTCACCAGACCGATCAGAAGCAGGGCAGTGAGGAAGCTGCCTGCTCCCTGATCGGTCACCGGACCGATCAGGAGCCAAGCAACGAGGCAATGGCCTGCTCCCTGATCGGTCACCAGACCGATCAGGAGCCACACAGTAGGTTCCCAACCTCACTGTGCGCTCCCTGATCGGTCACCAGACCGATCAGTCATCGCTGGATCGGTCACCGGACCTATCCACGAAGGAGCAGCGTGCCAACTTCCCTGATCGGTCACCTGACCGATCCAGGGACTCAAACCTAGCCCTCCAAGCTAGGACTTTATCACCTAACCCTCCAAGTTGGGAATTTTCACCTAACCCTCCAAGTTAGGACTTTTCACCTAGCCCTCCAAGCTAGGACTTTTCACCTAGCCCTCCAAGCTAGGACTTTTCATCCAACTCTTCTGAATTATGACTTTTCCAAACCTAGCCCTGTTGGGTTTTTCGGGCCGCGAAAACCGCCTTTTCGCGTCGCGGAAACCCCGAGAACCCAAAGCCATGGATCTCGTGCGAAGAAAAATTCCGAAACAAAAATCACGTATTCATTTCATGCTCAAAACTCGATCTACTCCTAGATCTAAAGAGGGATAAACCATTTTACCTTTGGTGCGTGCCCCGCTTAATCCCGCTCGTTCCTTTTGGATGTCGGATCTCTAGGACGTCAAGTGCCGTCCCTCTAGAAGTATCCACGCGAACAAAGTGGATGGAGGAAACCCGTTAGGTGTACTAGCACCTTTCAAGGGTTCGGCCAAGAGGAGAAGGAGAAGAAGAGCACCAACACTTGGAGGAGGAAGAAGAGAAGACACACAATGAGAAAAATGGAACAAAACCTTATTTTTGTTCTCTCATTGTGGCCGGCCACATAATGGCCATTAATGGCCATTAAGTGGCCGGCCATAATAGCCATTAATGGCCATTAAGTGGCCTGCCATAACCCCCTTTCAATTTGAATTCAAATTCAAATGAGGGGTTTACAACCTTTGGAGATGATGTGGAGCATCATCATTGGTCAAATACCAAGCCAAGTCATCACTTGGTCAAGTCAAGGTGAGGTGGCCTTTTGGTCAAGTCAAACTTGCCTTTTATGGACTTTCCATATTTAGTCAAGTCAAACTTGACTCCATTTCTTCTCCCATGTCAAGTCTAACTTGAAGTGGAACCAAGTCAAGTCAAACTTGATTTGGATTTGGGTCAAGTCAAACTTGCCTTTTATGGACTTTCCATATTTAGTCAAGTCAAACTTGACTCAATTTCTTCTCCCATGTCAAGTCTAACTTGAAGTGGAACCAAGTCAAGTCAAACTTGATTTGGATTTGGGTCAAGTCAAACTTGCCTTTTATGGACTTTCCATATTTAGCCAAGTCAAACTTGACTTCAATTTTTCTCCATCTATTTGTTCTTTGCGTGTGACCCTATAGGTTCTTGTAACGTTGGCAATGCTTCTAACCTCTTAGAAACATAAGCAATGAGCGGTATCTAGCAACACATCATTGCTACCCAAGTTACAAGAATGTTGAGATCCAACATCACCAATGTGACTACTAATTATGACTTTCATAATATGTGACAATGTCCTTCTATCGTCGATATCTAGATTGATCTTCTATGAAGTATAGACCGTGTCATCCTCCAATCAATCTATGTGTCTTGAACTCCAAGTAGACTCACTATAATCAAATAAGCTCAATATCTCATATTGCCTTATTTGGGCATGACCATGCACTTAGTGATCTCACTCTATCAAGACTATGATATCTCTCCCGTCATATAGGAGGGATAGATCCCATCTACATCACTCACATCCCTCCGCATAATTTGTTACATACCCAGTAATCGCCTTTATAGTCCACCCAGTTACGGGTGACGTTTGACGAAACCAAAGTACATAACTCCTTATGTAGGGAACTATGGTGACTTCAGGTCTAAGGACTAATAGTCATACTAATAGTCACATGAGAAAGTATATGACACACATATAACGATCCATGATACTTTCTCATGGTGGGTCATTCAGTATACATTCTCCAATGCATACTCATGTGTCAACTTGATATCTCATATCCATGACTTGTGAGATCAAGTCATCGTGTTGACCTACATGCTAGTCTCTATGCATTAACATTGTCCCTGAATGTTAATACTTGAATAGGAACAATTAAGAGTAGTGTTCTCTATATCATCTCACTATCGATTCAACCAATCGATTGATATAGATATGAACCTACTACCAAGGACGTTATTACACTTAGTTATTTGGCACCAATACAAGTAAGTATAATAACCATAATCAAACGCCTTTATATATATATATGAAATATGATACAATGAGTCCATACAACAACCATCACATGATTGGCTCTAGGGCTCTCACTAACAATCTCCCACTAGAACTAGTGCCAATCACTGTAGTATCTAATACCCAATGACCTAGTGTGACCATCATGCTTGGTCTGTGCCAATGCCTTGGTCAAGGGATCTGCAATGTTAGCCTCTGTGGGTACTCTCATATCTTCACATCTCCTTGATCGATGATCTCTCGAATGAGATGGAAACGCCGTAGTATGTGTTTGGTCCGCTGGTGTGACCGAGGTTCCTTAGCCTGCGCAATAGCTCCATTGTTGTCACAATAGAGCTGTAGTGGGTCGGCTACGCTAGGAACCACTCCAAGCTCAGTAATGAACTTGCGGATCCAAACTGCCTCCTTTGCTGCCTCAGATGCAGCAATGTACTCAGCTTCTGTTGTAGAATCAGCAACTGTATCCTGCTTTGAACTCTTCCAGCTGACAGCGCCACCATTTAAGCAAAACACGAACCCTGACTGCGATCTGTAGTCATCCTGGTCAATTTGGAAGCTTGCATCACTGTAACCTTTTACAGTTAGCTCCTCTTCGCCTCCAAATATCAAGAAATATTCTTTAGTCCTTCTCAAGTACTTAAGAATATTCTTGACTGCTATCCAGTGACGTTCACCTGGATCTGACTGGTATCTGCTCGTCATGCTCAAAGCATACGAGACATCAGGACGAGTACATAACATGGCGTACATGATAGATCCTATGGCTGAGGCATAAGGGATCTTGCTCATGCGGTCTCTCTCCTCTCTAGAAGAGAGACCTTGAGTCTTCGAAAGTCTCACGCCATGTGACACTGGCAGATTTCCCTTCTTGGAATTCTGCATGGCAAACCGTTGCAAAACGGTATCAATGTATGTACTCTGACTTAGGCCAAGCAATCTCTTAGATCTATCTCTATAGATCTTTATGCCTAGAATATAGGCTGCTTCACCTAAGTCTTTCATTGAGAAGGAATTCCCTAACCAAGTCTTCACAGACTGTAGTGAAGGAATGTCATTCCCAATGAGTAGTATGTCATCTACATACAAAACAAGGAAGACAACTGTGCTCCCACTAACCCTTTTGTAGACACAAGGTTCATCTTCATTCTTGATGAAACCAAACTGTTTGATTGCATCATCGAATCAAAGATTCCACTTCGAGAAGCTTGCTTTAGTCCATAAAGGGACTTATGCAGCTTGCATACTCTAACAGTATGCTTTGGATCTACAAAACCCTCAGGTTGTGTCATGTACACTTCCTCGAGGAGGTTTCCATTCAGAAACGCAGTTTTGACGTCCATCTGCCAGATCTCATAATCATGGTATGCTGCAATAGCAAGCAAGATCCTAATGGACTTGAACATCGCGACTGGAGAAAAAGTTTCATCATAGTCAATACCATGAATTTGCTTGAAACCTTTAGCTACTAGTCTACCCTTATAGGTATTGTAACGCCCCAAAATTTCCCATATGAAATATTATGAAATAGATGAATTCATGAATAGGAAATATTGTGAAATTCATGATATATTATCATGAAATATTATGAAATATTATGAATTCATAAATATGAAATATTATGGAATTCATGAAATAGTATCATGAAATATTATGAATTCATAAATATGAAATATTATGGAATTCATGAAATATTATCATGAAATATTATGAATTCATAAATATGAAATATTATGGAATTCATGAAATATTATCATGAAATATTATGAATTCATGGAATATAATTAATATTATGAAATTTCATGATGGGCTTGGCTTAATGGGCTTGGATTAGTGCAAAATGAGATAAAAAGGAAATATAGAAGGGAGGAAGCAGGGATTGAACCTTGAACCTCCTAGTTGCACTAGCAATGTCTTAACCATTGTACCAAGCCATGTTTTTGTAGAGGGAATAAGGAACATGCTTGCTAAAAGCTAGGGAAGTGAAGAGACATGTCTCTTCATGAGAAAAGTATAAATAAGGGAAAGGAAGTTAGAGTAACTTCCTCTTTCTCTTCTTCTTCCTCTCCCTCATCACCGAATTCACCCTTCTTCCCCACTTCAATTTTCGAAAAGTGAACCTAGGGTTCTAACCCTAGGAAATTGGAAGGGTAAAGGAACCCTTTAAGGTTCTTACCTTCTACTAGGGCCAAGATTGCTAAGAGAAGGCAAACAAGGGAAACACTCACCTTCCTTCAACCAAGGGCATCTTAAGAGGTTAGAGAAGGAGAAAATCAAGTGAAAGGATGTAAGTATCCCCTCGCCTGCAGTGTAATAGTTATAGTATGTTTTCTCCTTGATTGTTTTAGGAAATGGGGACTTTTTCCCCTTTGTATGTTTCAGCCACCCCCCTTAGGGGAAGGCCTTGATTCTTTCCTTGATACATGAGAAGACTTTTGAGACTTAGAGTATGTATGTGTGATAATTTTCTTCATGATGGCATGAACAAAAGGAAGAAAAAAAAACTAGGGTTTCACCCTTGGAAGGTTTCGGCCACCCCCTTGAGGGAAGGCCTTGGTTCCTTTTTGGTTACATGAGTAGACTTTTGGAACTTAGGATATATGTATATGTGATTTATGCAAATTGTTGTGAACAAAACCTAGGGTTACACCCTTGTGAAGGTTTCGGCCAACACCCAAAAAAGGGTACCTTGGTTACCCCTTGATACATGAGTAGACCTTTGGAACTTAAGGTATATGTATATGTGTTTTTCTTCATGGTGTTATGAACAAAATTGTAGGGTTTTGTTCTTGAAGGAGTTTCGGCCACCCCCCTTGGGGAAGGCTTTTGGTTCCTTTTTGTTACATAAGTAAACCCCTTAGCACTTAGAGTATATGTGTATATGTATCCTTCAATGTGTTGTAAACAAAACATAGGGTTTAGAACTTGGATGGGTTTCGGCCAAGGCCTAGAAAAAAAAAGGGGTTAGTGAGGGTTGAATTATCCTAAAATATATCCATGTTTAATGTATTGTAAGATAGTGTATACAAGGTGTTTGTATGAATGTATGTGAGAATATTTAGTCCAAACCCTAATTTTCCCTATGCTTAAGTTTCGGCCAACCCTAGAAGGACTAAGGTTTAGGGTTGTATAATTATCTCATGATATGCTTTATGTTTAATAAGTTGCATGAATAATATGTGAAGGCTAAACTACCCTACGGGACATGATTATGTTTAGCAAAATAATATGTATGTGCATGTATGAAATATGATGTATGTATGAACATGTATGGAATATGATATATGTATGAACAAGTATGAAATATGATGTATGTATAAACATGTATGAAATATGATGCATGTATGAACAAGTATGAAATATGATGTATGTATGAACATGTGTGAAATATGATGTATGTATGGACATGCATGAAATATGATGTATGTATGAGCATGCCTTATAGCCCATGGGGCACACTTATGAAATTGCATGTGATATGTTAAAATGCTTGAAGGGATACTCAAATAAGTATGAGATCAAGAGCACCCCTTATGTTGTGTGGTGTGTCCCTACGGGATCATGAGCACCCTTGAAGAGTGGTGTGTCCCATAAGAGTGAATATGGAGTATTCCTTAGCATATATGTAACAGCATGATAAGTATTTTACTTTTAAGTTGTGTACCCGACTCGTAAGGGGGTCGTTAAATAAATCCGGGGTGCATGTTAACGTGGCTCTGGTAGGACGGAAAGGTCCTGCTCTAATGACTTGGTGGCTCGCTACCCCAATTCATTAGGGAACGCGCAATAGTTTCCGCGCGATAGTTGGTACACAACAGGGCCCAATATGATATGGATGTATTTTTAAGTAATACCATTATGGAATTGTTTTGAAAACATTCATTGAAAACATTTGTTATATGTGAAGAGTATGCTTATGGTACTTGATACTGCATGCTTAGAAACTTAGATGTTTGATATGCTTTGATGAACTTATACTTATGATTAATTATGTGTACATGTTATATTCTTTCGCACGGATTTTGCGAGTAGGACAGGATCCTTACTAAGCATTGTGCTTACTAGTTTATGTGTTGTCTTATGCTGCAGATAACACTTAAATGGAAGGAAGAGGCAGGAGGCTGAAGATGTGTAGGGTGGTGGCTCGGGAAGAAAGATTTCTATATCTACATATTTATGCTTATGTTATGCTCCTTGACAATGAATGATAGTGATTAGGATTGATATTGCATGATAATAGTTACACTTGGAATTTTCATATACTTGATTTATTGGATTATATTATGGTGTGAAATAATATGTAAACCTATCATGTTATATAATGTCACTTAATAATTTTTGCAAGCATGCTTAGTACCTAGTTCTCTTAAGCCCTTGCATTGTTGTTTTAATGTCATGCTAGGAGATAGAAATAGAAAAAAAAAATTATTACTATATGATTGAATGTACGTAACCCCGCCTTGAGGGTAGATATAAGGGCGGGCGTTACAGGTATGTACAAGTCCATCCATGTCAGTCTTTCTCTTAAAGACCCACTTACACCCAATGGGTTTGACCCCTTCAGGTGGATCAACCAAAGTCCATACTTGGTTGGTGTACATGGAATCCATCTCGGATCTCATGGCCTCTAGCCATTTCTCAGAATCTGGGCTCATCACAGCTTCCTGATAGGAGGTAGGCTCGTTCTCAACGAGCATAACGTCATCATGGTCAGACAAGAGAAATGAGTATCTCTCAGGCTGACGACGTACCCTATCAGACCTGCGAAGAGGTAGGTCTACATGAACAGGTTGTTGTTCCACAGCTTCTTGTGCAACAACCTCATCAACCACCACACTTTGTGGTTCCTGTTCAACTTCCATCAAGGCTTCAGTGCTATTGTCCATGTCTTGAACTTCTTCAAGACTGAACGTACTCCCACTAGTCTTTCTAGAAACAAAGTCCCTTTCTAGAAATACTCCAGTCTTAGCAACAAACACTTTGTGCTGACTAGGAATGTAGAAGTAGTATCCCTTCGTTTCCTTGGGATACCCTATGAAATAACACTTATCAGATTTGGGTCCCAGTTTGTCTGAGACTTGACGTCGTACGTAAGCCTCACAACCCCAAACCCTCATGAAAGACATCTTGGGACTCCTCCCTGTCCATATCGTATATGGTGTCTTCATGACAGCCTTTGATGGAACACGGTTTAGTGTGAACGCTGCCGTGTCTAGAGCATATCCCTAAAAGGATATAGGAAGATCTGCGTGACTCATCATAGATCGTACCATATCTAATAAGGTACGATTCCTCCTTTCGGATACACCATTCCACTGTGGTGTTCCAGGGGGAGTGAGTTGGGATAGAATCCCACACTCAGCTAGGTAGTCACGAAACTCATGGCTCAAGTATTCTCCACCTCGATCTGATCGAAGTATCTTAATACTCTTGCCAAGTTGGATCTGTACTTCATTTCTGAATTCTTTGAACTTTTCAAAGGATTCTGACTTATGTGTCATCAAATACACATAGCCATATCTACTGAAGTCATCAGTAAATGTGATGAAGTACCTGTAACCACCTCTGGCAGCGACATTGAAAGGGCCACATACATCACTATGTATGAGTCCTAACAAGTCTGTCGCTCTTTCGCTATGTCCACTAAAGGGAGTCTTAGTCATCTTGCCTAGAAGGCATGACTCGCATGTCTCATATGACTCAAAATCAAATGAGTCCAGCAAACCATCCTTATGGAGCTGGGACAAGCGACTCTCATTTATGTGGCCTAAGCGACAGTGCCAGAGATAGGTTGGGTTCAACTCATTTGATCTCAACCTCTTGGTATTCACGTTATAGATAGGGCTCTCTAAGTCTAGAATATAGAGGTCATTCATCAGATGTGCGCTACAATAGAACATATCCTTTAAATAAACAGAACAACATTTGTCCTTTATTATGAATGAAAAACCTTTGTTATCTAAACATGAAACTGAAATGATATTCTTTGTTAGTACAGGTACATAACAACAGTTATTCAATTCCAGTACAAGCCCAGAGGGTAGAGATAGAAAGTAAGTCCCTATAGCAACAGCAGCAACCCTTGCTCCATTGCCTACTCGTAGGTCCACCTCGCCCTTGGCCAATGCCCTGCTATTTCTCAGTGCCTGCACATTAGTACAAATGTGAGAAGCACACCCAGTATCTAATACCCATGATGTAGAAATAGAAAGGTTGACTTCTATAACATTTATACCTGAAGTAGAAGTCTCACTTCTCTTCTTCTTCAGATCTTCCAGGTATACCTTGCAGTTCCGCTTCCAATGCCCAGTCTTACCGCAGTGGAAGCAGGTAGCATCCTTAGCAACCCCACCTTTAGGTTTGAGTGTTGAAGAGCTGGCTTTGCCCTTGGTTTGGGTCTTACCCTTACCTTTGGGCTTCCACTTGCCCTTACCCTTGCCCTTTTGTACCATTAGGACGGTACTGGACTTGGCAGTGGTGAGATTAGGCTGAGCAGTTCTTAACATGTTGAGTATCTCGGGCAGTGGTTTGTCTAATTCGTTCATGTTGTAGTTCATGACGAATTGACGGTAACTCACCGGCAACGATTGCAGGATCAGATCGGTAGCCAGCTCTTGGCCCAAAGGGAACCCCAACCTCTCGAGGTTCTCGACGTACCCAATCATTTGGAGTGCGTGAGTTCCTACAGGGGTTCCCTCTTTCATCTTGCATGAAAAGAGGGCCTGAGTCACTTCAAACCTCTCATGCCTTGCCTGCCCTTGATATAGTTGCTTGAGATGGCCAATCATATCAAAAGCATTCATTTTCTCGTGTTGCTTCTGAAGCTCAGGAGACATACAGCATAGTATTAGGCATGACACGTCTAACGCGTCATCTAGATGCTTCTGATGAGCATCTCTAACACTACGAGCGGCAGAGGCTGGTGGTGCATCAGGAACTGCTTGCTCCAGAACGTACAGCTTACGTTCCTGCGTGAGGACTATCCTCAGATTCCTGTACCAGTCCAGGAAATTAGCTCCTAGGAGCTTGTCCTTCTCAAGAACAGATCGTAGAGAGAGAGTGTTCGTGTTTGACATGGTAATCTACAACATAAAATGCAGAAAATAAATATCCACCATTGTATCATATTTTATTTATCATTTAACTAGGCCTTTAATTAAATGATGCTCCCACTGAATTATAGGGCTTTGGTAGAATCGAGTCATAGATGTGGTAAAACCACACTACTAGATCCACACCAACTAACTATAATTCTCGTAGGTCAAGATCCACATCATACTACGCCTTGAGTTAGCTTTGGCTAAATCGCCCAAGACTTAGTATGATCGGTAGGTACTAATTACCAATTACATCTCTATGCAACTCTTGTTTATAGGATCAAGAATTAACATTTATGAATAATCTTGAGTTAGCTTTGGCTAAATCGCCCAAGACTATTGATAAATGTGATCTTGTCCTACCTTTCCAACTATTGGAGTATGCCTATAGTTAGGCTCGATCCAATTGAGCTAACTAGTTACTCAATCTAATTGAGCTCAATCTAACCCAAGCGTGATAGGCGGGACCAAGGTTGTCCCTCCGCATCCCACCACGATTAAATGCATTGCTCTGCTTTGGCAGATTCAACAATCGCATATGATCGTGGTAGTGATGGGTATCAAGGCTCGTTAGGCATATACGAGTTGATTTCGATTTAGATCTAATCTAATCGATGATGTGCATCGTATTTAGGCATTTATTAAATCTAATTTAACCTAAATGTGTATTAGGTGCACATCAAGATGTGGTTCCCACATTACATGTGCATCACATACACTCATGTATATTCTATTCTATACTAACATGCATCACATACATATAAGCAAAAATAAAATATACAAGAAAATTAAAGTGTGATTAGTCATGGCCCTACTAAGATCTTCTCAAGCCAATGAGAAGATCCTTTGGTCAACCTAGGGTCTAGGCAGCAACTTCTCCAAGCTCCTCCTTCCAGAACCCCATGTGTTGTCGGCTTGCTTCCCACGAGTCCGTCTTCTCCAGGGTTTCCTCCATCTTTAATTTTGTACATTACAAAATTTATACTCGAGTTACATTCGAGTCTTAAACTAATTTTAACAGAAATAATAAATAAAAGGCCGACACGCAGGTCGCAATCACAATACAACACACACAACACAAATAACGGCACGCAGGCCGTAATATGAATTACACACATATTTTAATCTAATTAAAATAGGGTCTTGGGCCATGACCATCACACTACTGTACATAATTCAAAATTATGTATTTTACAGAAATTTATCTAATTTTTCTATGTATTTTACGAATTTTATGAGTCACAACTCCACGGCGGTCCCGTTAAGCGGGTTTCGGGCACAATCACGTGACAAGGCCCCTTGCGGGGTTAGGGGCGGCGCCCCTACTCACGAAATTAATTTCTTGAGTGTCGTATCGCGATCTAACAGTGCCTAACCCGCTGTCCCAAAATCTATTTGGGCGAAACTTGCAGTTTCAGAGAAGTTTTTCTCGGTGGTCGAAGTGTACAAGTGCTTCGCACTCGTTGCTTCGCCTCTACGAGAAAAATACTCATAAAATCCTAAAAATTAGAAAAATTACAGAATCATAAACTACTCTAAATTTTGTATCCCATACAAAAATAAATAAATACGTGCTTCGCACGTGGCTCTGATACCACTGTTGGGTTTTTCGGGCCGCGAAAACCGCCTTTTCGCGTCGTGGAAACCCCGAGAACCCAAAGCCATGGATCTCGTGCGAAGAAAAATTCCGAAACAAAAATCACGTATTCATTTCATGCTCAAAACTCGATCTACTCCTAGATCTAAAGAGGGATAAACCATTTTACCTTTGGTGCGTGCCCCGCTTAATCCCGCTCGTTCCTTTTGGATGTCGGATCTCTAGGACGTCAAGTGTCGTCCCTCTAGAAGTATCCACGCGAACAAAGTGGATGGAGGAAACCCTTTAGGTGTGCTAGCACCTTTCAAGGGTTCGGCCAAGAGGAGAAGGAGAAGAAGAGCACCAACACTTGGAGGAGGAAGAAGAGAAGACACACAATGAGAAAAATGGAACAAAACCTTGTTTTTGTTCTCTCATTGTGGCCGGCCACATAATGGCCATTAATGGCCATTAAGTGGCCGGCTATAATGGCCATTAATGGCCATTAAGTGGCCTGCCATAACCCCCTTTCAATTTGAATTCAAATTCAAATGGGGGGTTTACAACCTTTGGAGATGATGTGGAGCATCATCATTGGTCAAATACCAAGCCAAGTCATCACTTAGTCAAGTCAAGGTGAGGTGGCCTTTTGGTCAAGTCAAACTTGCCTTTTATGGACTTTCCATATTTAGTCAAGTCAAACATGACTCCATTTCTTCTCCCATGTCAAGTCTAACTTGAAGTGGAACCAAGTCAAGTCAAACTTGATTTGTATTTGGGTCAAGTCAAACTTGCCTTTTATGGACTTTCCATATTTAGTCAAGTCAAACTTGACTCAATTTCTTCTCCCATGTCAAGTCTAACTTGAAGTGGAACCAAGTCAAGTCAAACTTGATTTGGATTTGGGTCAAGTCAAACTTGCCTTTTATGGACTTTCCATATTTAGCCAAGTCAAACTTGACTTCAATTTTTCTCCATCTATTTGTTCTTTGCGTGTGACCCTATAGGTTCTTGTAACGTTGGCAATGCTTCTAACCTCTTAGAAACATAAGCAATGAGCGGTATCTAGCAACACATCATTGCTACCCAAGTTACAAGAATGTTGAGATCCAACATCACCAATGTGACTACTAATTATGACTTTCATAATATGTGACAATGTCCTTCTATCGTCGATATCTAGATTGATCTTCTATGAAGCATAGACCGTGTCATCCTCCAATCAATCTATGTGTCTTGAACTCCAAGTAGGCTCACTATAATCAAATAAGCTCAATATCTCATATTGCCTTATTTGGGCATGGCCATGCACTTAGTGATCTCACTCTATCAAGACTATGATATCTCTCCCGTCATATAGGAGGGATAGATCCCATCTACATCACTCACATCCCTCCGCATAATTTGTTACATACCCAGTAATCGCCTTTATAGTCCACCCAGTTACGGGTGACGTTTGACGAAACCAAAGTACATAACTCCTTATGTAGGGAACTATGGTGACTTCAGGTCTAAGGACTAATAGTCACATGAGAAAGTATATGACACTCATATAACGATCCATGATACTTTCTCATGGTGGGTCATTCAGTATACATTCTCCAATGCATACTCATGTGTCAACTTGATATCTCATATCCATGACTTGTGAGATCAAGTCATCGTGTTGACCTACATGCTAGTCTCTATGCATTAACATTGTCCCTGAATGTTAATACTTGACTAGGAATAATTAAGAGTAGTGTTCTCTATATCATCTCACTATCGATTCAACCAATCGATTGATATAGATATGAACCTACTACCAAGGACGTTATTACACTTAGTTATTTGGCACCAATACAAGTAAGTATAATAACCATAATCAAATGCCTTTATATATATATATGAAATATGATACAATGAGTCCATACAACAACCATCACATGATTGGCTCTAGGGCTCTCACTAACAAGCCCTCCAAGCTAGGACCTGACCCTCCAAGCCAGGACTTTTTCACCTAACCCTCCAAATTGGAAATTTTCACCTAACCTTCCAAGTTAGGACTTTTCACCTAGCCCTCCAAGCTAGGACTTTTCACCCAACCCTTCCGAATTAGGACTTTTCCAAGCCTATCCCTCCAAGCTAGGATTTTCCACACCTAATCCTCCAGGTTAGGATTTTCCAACACCTAGCCCTCCAAGCTATGATTTTCCATACCATGCCTAATCCCCGATCAGGACTTAACCATAATCATAATCATTAACCTAAACTAAAATCGATGTCAACACCAAAATAACAATCAGGGTTAGACTGCATCAACAATCACCCCCTTTTTGTTGTTTGACAACCCGATTTTAAGTTTAGGGATTCTCAATCAATTGTCTCAAAGCAGAATCATAGGGGAATCAGGATCCTCCCCCTACAGCATAATCATTCTAAACTTAACCAACCACACTCTCCCCCTTTGTCGAACACCGAAAAGGGTCTAGAGGGGCTGTTAAGTTTAACCATACTCCCCCTCAACCCTAGGGGTATCCCAAAACAACAAAGATAAGATTGATTTTTGATAAACATATGAGCACATACAACAAAAGTAGGGCATGGTAAAACAAGCATATGTATCATATGGGCAAGGCATCATAAGCAAAATCATAAACATGCAAAATAAGGCATACACGCATATATCACCATATAAACCACTAATAAGCAAAAGATGGCAAGATATACATCAAAAACAGCCATAATGGTAAAACACAAAACATCCAGGCAAATAGTGTGATGCAAGTCAATGCATCAAAGTCAATCGCACGCCATACCAGGCAATAGTCGGGATGGACAGATCCGTCAAATAGTCAGAAATCACCAAATAAGAACAAAGCGTCATCAATCGTCATCAAGCGTTAGCGGGGGGTCATCATCCTGCATGGGGTCATCCATCGTGTCGTCATCAGGAATAACAGACCCCGGTGCAGCACTGGCAGAGGGTGCACCTTCAGGAAATGTGTGGCGACGCCACTCATCATACCATGTCTGCTGCAGCGCACGAACCCCGGAGACATTAGATTCCACTGCGGTCAGTCTGCGGTCGAAAGATCTGAACCCCGAACAGACCTCCTCTCGATGAAGCTCTCGCAGATGAAGATCATACTGGATCGTCTGATCCAGCTCGGAAATCTGCCATCGTAGGTCCGGGTCCGTCTCATAATCGTAGTCAGCGGCAGCAGCAGCAGGAGCCTCCTGAGGTGCAGCAGCATCGGCTAGTACCTGAAAGTGTGGACCTCCCCCTGGTAGATCACCAAGACCCCGCCCGTCTTTCCACACCAAAACCCCATCATGATCCCGTGTGATGATGCCGGACTTGGCAAATGCCCGCCGGCCAAGTCTACAATCCTGTCGGACTATGGGCACTGTCCTGCCCTTAGTGACATCAACACCTACTGACATAAGCCAGTCGGTGATGACATGACCAAATGGCATATAGACTGTGCGGCGGCTCGGCTCTCGATAGGATAAAATGGACTGAAAGATGCTCTCCATGATATCGAAGTCCATCTGGCGGTGCATGCCATAGAGCATCAAGCAATGATAGGGTCGAATCTTGGCTAAGGGCTTTGAAGTGATCAGTAGGATACAGTTTATGATGATCTTGAAAAGGACGTAATCGACAGGAGAGAGACGGAGTGCTGCAAAGGTCGGAAAATCAGGACCCAACTCATCAAGCCCGGCTGGGCGGGGATGTCCAAAGAAATGCTGATAAATGGTGTCGGGGGTAACATCGCAAAAGGAGCCAGCAAGGGGTCTAGGAGCTCAGGATAAATAGAATACAGGTTAGGCGATCGTCGACCGCTTAGATACTCCGCTAGAATCTCATAAGAGAAATCGAGATTTCTCTTTGCTACGCGAGTGGTGAATTCGAAGCCTCCTTGAGGCTCTTGTTGAAGATTGTTGTAGAACTCTGAAACAAGATCATAATTGATAGTCCTTTCAAGAGAAAGGAGAAAGCGAAGATTGTAGAAAGTGACTATCTCCATGATAGAAGGGTAGTGCTCGGTCAGAAATGGAATATCAATCGATCGCAGGAGAGTAATTTGAAGGTCCTGGACTGAAAAGCCTGCTCGCAGGCGGCATTGGGAAATCGAGAACTGGAGGAAGGCTGTGGCCTTCGGGAGGGCGCTGATGAGGAGGGGGCTTTGCCCCTCGAGCTACCCTCCACTGATTCCTTTCCCTTAGATGTTCTTCTAATGGATTGATAGAGTTGATCATTGCAACAATTTAATCACAGAAAGGGAATCATGACACAAATTGAAAGATGACAAGATCAATATGAGAATTGGTCATGGCATAGAATAATCAAATGTACATGAAGCATTGATCAAATGGGATGGCAAGGAAGGGTCTCGGCAGAAACATAGGGTTACGGCACATCATTAAAACACCAAAAGAAACACCATGGTTAGCGCAAATACATACACTATGAACTGATCTGCAAGGAAAACTATACCAAAAACTCACTTCGGTGCCATAGATGTTGGTGATGAAGATCTTGAAGGCTGGAAGGAGAGCTCGCACAGGAGAAAGTCTCAGCGCAAGACAGACGCGCAAAACCTTGAGTGAAAGGGGAACTCACAGAAGACAAGGAAAAGCTTGCAGGATCACACTCTCAGGATCGCACACGCACAGCAAGAGGAAGGAAGAGATCGCGCAAAGAAGAAGGAGAAAGGGTTTTCGGCGCTGAAGGGTTTTGGTCGGCTAGGGCTTGGAAAGGGAAGACAACCCGTGATTAAACCGGTCGGTGGATCGGTCCACCAACCAACCTTTAATGCAGTTGAACGGATCACCGTTCGATCTGGTAACGCCCAGACCGATCAGGCTCCGAACTGATTGACTGGCCTGGTCCTAATCGGTCGGGTGACCGATCAGGCAGGCTCCTGATCGATCAGGTGATCGATCAGGAAGCGAACAGTAGGGTTGGATGATATTCGAGAAGCCCCCCTGATCGGTCTGTGGAACGATCATCACAGGAGGGAGCCAGATCGGTCCGGGGACCAATCAGCCCTATGTCTGATCGGTCCAGTGACTGATCAGGGTTCCTGATACTCCTTGATACGATCTGAAACTTGTAGTTTCAGATTTTTACACGATTCCTTAAGGGATCTGATGAAAGATATCGATCTTGGAGGTGATCCCTTGACTATAATTGATCCCTAAACAAGGATCAAAAGTCCTTATGGTTTGAACAAATCACTTTGCTCCACCCAAGTGGAGTCAAACTCAATCAACAATCATTCAAATAATTTCAATCAAGATTGTGTCAAATTCAGGTTTCCAATCAAGTTTCCTTGATTGGAATGTCCAAGTATGATCATGGAGCCAAATACACATGTGTTATGCATTGGTTTTCCCCATACTTGGTCACTGAAGTGATTTTTATCTCGTCAACTTAATTTTCAAGGGATGCATTGACATTTTGAGAAATTGAGTTGATCCTAACATCTCACCCCATTTCTAGCAAACAAAAACGTTTTGGTAAACCTTATAGTTTGTGTGAAATGGCCCCAAAGTTACCCAATTGTATCCCAACAATTAGAACTTATCATGAAGGGTTTTGAAAGCCTTTTGTAAACTATGAAGTGCGACACATTCCCAACTCCCTTCTTAAGAAGCTAAACTCATTTTCGGGGAGTGGTTTAGTGAAAATATCAGCGAGGTTTGATATGGACTCTACATGTGAGAGTACAATATCTCCCCTAGCAACATGGTCTCTAATGAAGTGGTGACGCACTTCAATATATTTGGTCCTAGAATAATGGACTGGATTCTTGGTTAGGTTAATTGTGATAATGTTGTCACACAACACTTGCACACCTTTATAACTCAATCCATAGTTCTCTAGAGTGTGAATCATCCACAACAATTGTGATACACTCTCTCCCATGGCAATATATTCTACCTCGATCGTGGAGAGAGCAACACAATATTGCTTCCGACTTGACCAACTAACTAAAGATGATCCTAGAAATTGAAACCCCACTCGTGCTTTTCGATCCAACTTACATCCAGCGTAGTCGGAATCAGTATAGCCAATTAGGTCAAATGATTCGGTACGGGGGTACCAAAGACCAACCCCTATTGTGCCTTTAAGATATCTCAAAATCCTCTTAACAGCGATTAAATGAGATTCCTTGGCACAAACTTGATACCTTGCGCACATACTCACAGTGAAAAGAATATCAGGTCGACTAGCTGTGAGGTATAGCAAACTACCTATCATGCTCCAATATTGAGTCAAATCAACAGGTCTACCACTCTCATCATTGTCTAATCTTGTGTTTGTAGCCATGGGAGTGGTTACCTCTTTCGAATCACTCATATTGAATTTACGGAGCATCTCTTGTGTGTATTTCGATTGGTGCACATGGATCCCATCTCGGGTTTGTTTGATTTCAAGTCCAAGGAAGAAAGTCAACTCTCCCACTAGACTGATTTCAAATTCACTCTCCATGTGTCCAATGAATTCATTTAAATAGCCCTTGTTATTTGAGCCACAAATTATGTCATCGACATATACTTGGGCTACAAAAATATTGTCACCATCTCTATGTAGAAATAGTGTAGGGTTTATTTGGCCTCTTACAAAGCCTTTTTCAATTAGATAGGTCGACAACCGCTCGTACCAAGCTCGGGGTGCTTGTTTAAGGCCATAAAGTACCTTTTTGAGCTTGAACACGTGGTTTGGAAATTCGGTACTCTCAAACCTCGGAGGTTGTTCGACATAGACCTCTTCTCTAATTAAACCATTTAGAAAGGCCGATTTAACATCCATTTGATACAATTTGAACCCTCGATGTGCTGCAAATGCTAGCATCAATCGGATGGACTCTAATCGTGCCACGGGAGCATAGGTCTCATCATAATCAAGGCCTTCAACTTGACTATAGCCCTTGGCTACTAAGCGTGCCTTGTTTCTAATAATTTCCCCCTTATGATTTAATTTATTCTTGAAGACCCATTTGGTTCCAATGATGGTGGTCTTCTTAGGTCTAGGGACTAAGTCCCAAACTTGACTTCTTTCGAATTGCCCTAGTTCATCTTGCATCGCAATGATCCAATCGGGATCATTTAATGCTTCATCAATTTTTCTAGGTTCAATTTCGGAAATTAAGACAACTTCATTAGCCTCATTCCTAAAGAATGATCTAGTTCTAACCCCATGATGGATGTCTCCAACAATTTGGTCTTGGGGATGACTAGAGGCTAATCTAGTTTGCCTAGGTGTTGGTGGTGCTTCTTGAATGGGTTCACTAGACACAAGCTCAGCCTCAGGATCCGGCTGATCTATGGGTTGTCTAGGCTCACCGTCATCAGACTCATCACCATCAACACCATTTGGACTCTCATTCAAACTTAGTCTCCTAAGTTCGAATTGGACTTCATCTTCCGGTTGTTCATTGGCCTTCGGAATTTCTTCAAAGACAACATCAGAAGACTCTTCAACCAATCTAGATTTCTTGTTGTAGACTCGGTAGGCTTTGCTAACTAGGGAATACCCGACTAGTATCCCTTCATCAGCTTTTGCCGTGAACTTTCCAAGGTGATCCTTGGTGTTTAGGATGAACACCTTACAACCAAACACCCTAAGGTGTTTAACCGTAGGTGGTTTTCCAAACCAAAGTTCATGGGGAGTCTTTCTTAAGAACCTATGGATGAGGACTCGGTTTTACACATAGCAAGCTGTATTTACAGCTTCGGCCCATAAGTAACTCGGTAGTGAGTACTCATTAAGCATGCTTCGTGCAGCCTCTTGTAGAACACGATTCTTCCTCTCTACAACACCATTTTGTTGTGGTGTTCTAGGAGTGGAAAACTCATGTCTATAACCTCTATCTTGACAAAATTCTAAAAACCATTAATTTTGAAATTCACCTCCATGATCACTTCTAATTGTCTTAATTGTTGATGATTTTTCATTTTCAACTCTTCTACAAAAAGAAATGAAAACATCTAAGGTTTGGTCCTTATATTTTACAAAATAAGTCCATGTGTATCTAGTAAAATCATCAATGATAACAAACCAATATCTACTTCCATTCAATGATATGATAGTGTTACAATCAAAAAGATCCATATGAAGTAAATCTAACGCGGTAGATGTACTTACAGCGCTTTTACCTTTATGTGCAGATTTTGTTTGCTTACCCATTTGACATGCATCACAAATCTTTTCTTTTTCATACTTGATGCTTGGTAAGCCACGGACTAATCCCTTGTTGGCCAACTTCCAGATGTTCTTCATGTTAACATGTGCTAGCCTCCGGTGCCAAAGGGTGGACTCTTCTTCTTTTGACATGAGACACTTAGCAAAAGCATTAGTAGCACTTTTAAATTAAACTTGATAAATATTGTCTACTCTTGTTCCTACTAGTACCATGTCCAAGGTGTCATGTTGTCTAACTAGACATTGACTTGGTTGAAAATCAATTGTGTAACTCATGTCACACAATTGACTGACACTTAGGAGATTAAATGTCATCCCCTTAACTAGAAGGACATTTGTAATTCTAAGACATTCGGATATTTAAATGTCTCCTATTCCTATGACCTTAAGACTACCATTGTTACCAAATGAAACATTACCTCTACTTTTCTTTTGAAGTGTGGTAAACAATGATCTATCCCGGTCATGTGTTTGGAGCACCCACTATCAACGAACCAAGTTGATAGATGCTCCCCCTCAATCATAACCTACACAATTCGAAAAATAGAAGTTTTAGGTATGCAAACCTTGGGACCTAAAGCACCTACTAAACAAGTCTTAGGCACCCATGCCTTGACAACTTTCTTTTGAACCTTGGGTGTCTTAGATTGTCTCATATCAGTCCTAGATATCAATGACACAAATGAAGGTTCTTTGGGTCGGTAACCAATACCGGCCCTATTGTAGACTGCCCTTTGGGCATTCAAGATCATGTCTAGGGTCTTTGAGCTAGTTGAGAACTTCTCAAGAATATTCTTGAGTCTCTCAACTTCACTCTTTAATGATTTATTTTCTTCCTCTAACAATTCATTATACAAATCATCTACATCCTCAACCCTAGAGGATTTCAAATGTTCAATCTCAATTTTCAATGACTTAATCTCATCCTCTAATATTTCAACATGCAAATCATCTATGTTATCATCCCTAGATGACTTCAATTGTTCAATTTCTAATTGTAATAATTTAACCCTATTTTTTGACTTCTTCAACATATTGGTTAAACATGCAATAGCTCTATAACATTTTTCTAGTTCGGGAGAGGTTACCTCTTCATCATCCGAAGATGATGAAGCCGTGTTTGAGGAGTTGGAGGATTCATCACTGCTTTCTTCACCAAGAGCCATGAGTGCCACGTGCCGTGTGCTCTTCTCCTCCTTTTCTTCATCGGATGAACTTGAGGAAGATTCATCCCAAGTGGCCTTCAAGGCCTTCTTCTTCTTCTTTGATTTTTCCTCTTTCTTTTTGGATTTCTCCTCCTTCTTCTTTAGCTTCGGGCATTCACACTTGAAGTGCCCTTTCCTACCACACTCAAAACAAGAAACGTTAGTCTTATCAACTTTAACTTCACTAGGGTTACCTTTACCCTTGAAGCGTCGATCCCTTCTCATCATTCTTCTCACAAAATTTGTCATCTCGGAGGAAGAAGACCCGCTGCCATCTTCCTCGGATTCGGAAGAGGATGAAGATGAAGAGACTTCCTTCTCCTTCTTCTTCTCCTTCTTCTTCTTGTTGGATCGTTCCCCTGCAACTAAGGCAATCCCCTTCTCCTTGGGGCCTTTGTTAGCTATTTTATGCAATTCCATTTCACAAAATAGATCATCTAGTTTAACAATTGATAAATCCTTGGAAACTTTGTAGGCATCCACCATGGATGACCACAAAGCATTCCTTGGAAATGCTTTTAGCACATACCTCACAAGGTCGCGGTTCTTGACCTTTTCATCAATAGAATGAAGCCCATTGAGGACTTCCTTGAATCGGCTATGTAACTCACTTACCGTTTCATTCTCCTTCATGGAGAGATTTTGAAGTTGGCGATTCTTGAATCTCGGGTGCCCTCGTGGAGTTCGATGAGCTTGTTCCACAAGTCTTTTCACTTGTGAATGGACCAACCTTGATGAGTTGGTCTTTGTTCATGCCGCATTGTAGGGTGACTATCGCCTTCGCGTCGGCTTCACTCTTTCGAGTTTGTTCAGCCGTCCACCGCCACGATTCAAGTTCTTTGCCTTCATCATCCTTTGGAGGGGTAAAACTCTCCTTCACCGCGAACCAAGTATTGATGTCCATCTTCAAGTAATACTCCATCTTCGATATCTAATATTGGAAATCTACGCCATCGAAGAAGGGAGGTCGGGTGGTGGAAAAACCTTCTCTCAAAGCCATGGATGATAGCTCTCGGTTGTTAATCCGCTTGTATAGAGCCCCAAGCTCTGATACCACTTGTTGGAACTCGGATGGCTAGAGAGGGGGTGAATATAGCCAAACACTTGGACTTAGTGCTTTTCAAATTTTTGCACTCAAACTTTTAGTAGCACAGCGGAAGTGATAAAAACAGAATATGCAGAAAACTAACCCCTAAACTATGAGCAAACACAAGAACGCTAACAAGAGGATTTACAAGGTTCGGGGATAACTTGCCCCTACTCCTTGGCGTGCCCTTAAGGTGGGTGATCCCTTGATCGTCGGCAGATGAAGCCCCAGAAGATCCGGATAGAAAGCAACCTCCTTCTCGATGGAGTAACCTCTCCATAGCGTTTCAATCAAAGATATAGTTTTAAGCACAATGAAACACAAAAAGATCTTACTTAACACTTAGCACAGACAAGAACACAGCAAGCTTCTTCCGAGCTCCACCCAGCGACGATCTCACGCAAGAATCCCTTTCTTCGTGTCTTCTCGTTGTTGGACTCAAAGCCTCTTGTTCCTTCCTCCAAGTACTCATGCAGGGGATGGTTGCTTCAAAGATCACAGTAGCTTTCTCAAGAGAGGATGATCAGCCAAGAGCACAAGCACGCAGCAGGAAATCGCAGCAGAGAACCAAGGCCACCAACGTTCTATTCAAGCAAGCATTCTTCTTTGCACTTCTCCACCACGCAGCTTATCCACTCTCCACTAGCGCCAGATCAACATCTCACTGCAGCCTCCAGCTGCTCTCCTGCAACCACTAACCACCACTGAGCTCTTCTGGACTCCCTGAGCTTCCCTCAGACCAGCCCCAGTCAGCAGCTCCAGCCAGCGCCAGCGTCCGTTGCAACCTGAGATGGAAAACGGACAAACCTGCTCCAAGGAAAGGCCTCCATTGACTCTCCTTGAGTGTTTGAATCCTTCCCTGTCACCTGTAGCTTAATCAGAGCATTAGCACAGCATATCACTCAGTAAATCAAGTATCAGTTGTTATGCGTAGTGAATCAGATTCGTTCAGACGCGATCAGAGCGTCTGACAGTGCAATTTGAATTAAAGTGATCGGTCACCAGACCGATCCAGGGCTCGTGGGTCGGTCACCAGACCGATCCACCGCTTTGCTGGGATTCCCATCTCTCGCGGTGACACAAGCCTGATCGGTCACCAGACCGATCAGAGTGAATCCTGATCGGTCACCAGACCGATCAGGTAGCTCCCTGACCGATCAGGCTCAAGCCTGATCGGTCCACGTCTGAGTGAACAGTAACCGTGGAAATCAAATCCTAAGTCGTGGATCGGTCACCAGACCGTTCAGGAGCTGATCAGCGGGGGAACTCAACTCATTGAGTGCTCCCTGATCGGTCACCAGACCGATCAGAAGCAGGGCAGTGAGGAAGCTGCCTGCTCCCTGATCGGTCACCGGACCGATCAGGAGCCAAGCAACGAGGCAACGGCCTGCTCCCTGATCGGTCACCAGACCGATCAGGAGCCACACAGTAGGTTCCCAACCTCACTGTGCGCTCCCTGATCGGTCACCAGACTGATCAGTCATCGCTGGATCGGTCACCGGACCTATCCACGAAGGAGCAGCGTGCCAACTTCCATGATCGATCACCGGACCGATCCAGGGACTCAAACCTAGCCCTCCAAGCTAGGACATTTTCACCTAACCCTCCAAGTTGGGAATTTTCACCTAACCCTCCAAGTTAGGACTTTTCACCTAGCCCTCCATGCTAGGACTTTTCACCCAACTCTTCCGAATTAGGACTTTTCCAAACCTAGCCCTCTAAGCTAGGACCTGACCCTCCAAGTCAGGACTTTTTCACCTAACCCTCCAAGTTGGGAATTTTCACCTAACCCTCCAAGTTAGGACTTTTCACCTACCCTCCAAGCTAGGACTTTTCACCCAACCCTTCCGAATTAGGACTTTTCTAAACCTAGCCCTCCAAGCTAGGATTTTCCACACCTAACCCTCCAGGTTAGGATTTTCCAACACCTAGTCCTCTAAGCTAGGATTTTCCATACCATGCCTAATCCCCGATCAGGACTTAACCATAATCATAATCATTAACCTAAACTAAAATCGATGTCAACACCAAAACAACAATCAAGGTCAGACTGCATCAACATTAGGCTGATTATGTATCCTATCAGATCTGTGAAGAGGTTGGTCTACTTGAACAGGTTGCTGCTCCACAACTTCTTACGCAGCAATCTCATGATCCACAACATTTTATGGTGTTTGTTCAATGATCATCAAGGCCTCAATACTATCTGCATTTTGAACTTCTTCAAGATGGATTTTACTTCAACTATTTCTTCTAGAAATAAACTCTCTTTCGAGAAAAATATCATTTCTAGCGACAAACTCTTTGCCTAGTGTGGGATTGTAGAAGTAATATCCCTTTGTTTCCTTGGGATATCCTACAAAATAACACTTATTAGATTTAGGTCTAAGTTTATCTGAGACTTGACGTCGAACGTAAGCCTCACAACCTCAAATACTCATAAAAGACATCTTGGGACTCTTCCCAGTCCATATCATATATGGTGTCTTTATGATGACCTTTAATGGAGCTCGGTTAAGTGTAAAAAGAGCCGTCTCTAGAGCGAATCCCCAAAAGGAAATTGGAAGATTTGTCTGACTCATCATTGATAATACCATATCTAATAGAGTACGACTTCTCCGCTCAGTCACACCATTCCATTGTGGTGTTTCCGGTGGAGTGAGTTGGGATATGATCCCACACTCTGCTAGATGGTTACGAAACTTTTGGCTAAGGTATTCACCACCTCGATCTGATCGAAGCATCTTAATTCTCTTGCCAAGTTGGTTTTGTACTTTACTCTTGAATTCTTTGAACTTTTCAAAGGATTCTGACTTGTGTTTTATGAGATACACATAGTCGTATCTACTAACATCATTAGTAAAAGTGATGAAGTACTGATAGTTTCATCTAGCTACGACATTGAATGAGCCACATACATCAGTATGTATGAGTCCTAACAAGTCTGTCGCTCATTCACCGTGTTCACTAAATGGAGTCTTGGTCATCTTGCCTAGAAGACAAAATTCACATGTCTCATATGATTCAAAATCAAATGAGTCTAGTAATCCATCCTTATGGAGCTGGGATATGCGACTCTCATTTATATGACCTAAGTGACAATGCCGAAGATACGTTTGGTTCAAATCATTTTGTTTGAACCGTTTGGTATTTATGTTATAGATTGGGTTCTCTAAGTCTAGAACATAGAGTCCATTCATAAGTGGTGCACTACAATAGAATATGTCATTTAACATTATAGAACAACATTTATCCTTTATGATAAATGAAAAACCTTTCTTGTCCAAATAAGATATAGAAATTATGTTCTTAGTTAGTGCAGGTACATAAAAGCACTCCTCTAGTTCTAAGATTAGCCCAGTAGGCAAAGAAAAGGAATATATTCCTACAGCTATATCAGCAATTCTTGCGTCATTGCCTACTCGTAGGTCCACTTCACCCTTGTCAACGATCTAGCTCTTCGAAGGCCCTGCACATTAGTACAAATGTGAGATGCACAACCGATATCTAATACCCAAGAAGAGGAAATAGATAGATTGACTTCTATAACAAAAATACCTGAGACAGAAGTCTCACTTCTTTTCTTCTTTACTTCCACTAGGTCTAGTTTGCAATTCCACTTCTAATGTCTGGTCTCACCATAGGGGAAGTAGGTCCCTTCCTTAGGCACCCCATCTTTAGCCTTCAGTGCAGTAGAGTTGGCCTTGCCTTTGGCTTAGGTGTTACCCTTGCCTTTAGGCTTCCATTTGCCTTTTCCCTTCTGTATCATCAGTATATTACTAGTCTTGGTTTTCTTGAGATTGGGTTCAGCAGTTCTCAACATGCTGAGTATCTTTGACAATAGCTTATCAATTTTATTCATGTTATAGTTCATGATAAATTGATTATACCCTTCCGGAAACTATTGCAGGATAAACTCCGTGGCCAATTGTTGACCCAGTGGAAATCCTAGTCTTTTAAGGTTCTCGACATACCCAATCATCTTGAGTATGTGAGTTTCTATGGGAGTTCCTTCTTGCATCTTGCATGCAAATAGGGCCTTAGACACCTCAAACTGCTCGTCCCTAGCTTGCCCTTAATATAGTTGTTTCAAGTGCTCAACCATATCATGTGCATCATGTTCTCATGTTGCTTTTGAAGCTCAGAGTTTATGGTGGCAAACATGAGGCATGATACATCAAGTGCATCATCCTGATGCTTCTTTTAAGCATCCTTTTCGACACGAGTGGTGGTAGTGATAGGTGCTTTTGGAAGATGTTGCTCTAGGACGTACATTTTCGTTCTTGTTTGAGGGCGATCCTCAAATTTCTGTACCAGTCCAGAAAATTAGCTCTGTTGAGCTTGTCCTTCTCAAGGATGGATCGCAGAGAGAGAGTATTTGACATGTTAGACGACATGGTGATCTACAACAGTAAAATATGCAGAAATAAGTATCATATCTAGATCATTTAATTAGGTCTTTAATTAAATGACACTCCCACTGAATTGTAAAGCATTGGTAGGGGCTAGTCATGGATGTAGACAAAGTCAATTTGCCCATGCTACTAGCTCCAAACCAAATAACGACTACATTCATGTCGGACAAGATCCATATTATACCTCATCTTGAGTTAGCTTTGGCTAATCGCCCAAGACTTAGTATAATTACGTAGGTAATATTTTACCAATTACATCTTATGCAACGCTTGGAAATAAAGGGTCAAGATTCACATTACACACCATCTTGAGTTAGCTTTGGCTAATCGCCCAAGACTTTATATAATTGTTCTCTTACCCAATTTTCCTAACTTTTGGGATATGCCTCTAAGTTTCTCAATCCAATTGAGGTGACTTAGTTAAGTCTCACCCAAAGTTCTATAGCGGGGCATCACAATTATCCTCTTGCACTCTACCAAGATAAAATGTGTCGCTTTGCTTTGGCAAACCCAACAACAAATGATCGAGGTAGTTTATGAGTACCAAACTTTGGTAGACATATCGAGTTGACTTAATTAAGATAAATATTTATCTAATCATGCATCACATACACACATTGCATATATTAACATATAAGCGGTAAAATGTGACATGGTTATGATCCGCATACTACGATCTTCTCAAGCTAATGAGAAAATCGATGGTTAACCTAGGGATAACATCTTCTCCAAGTGCATCATTCGGTCGTCATGTGTCGTCGACTTCCTTCTTGTAACTTCATTCTTCAATGGGCATTCCACTCCTCATTTTGTACATTACAAATTAAGAAAACTCAAGTTACATTCGAGTCTAAATCTATTTTACATCTAGAAATATAGAGATAAGACACGACACGTAAGTCGTATTATGAATTACATTACAACATGCACATACACACATATACATCCAATCATATTGGGGTTAAGGCCATAACCATGCACCATGTCATCAATCACACACAATAGATTTAGGACATCAATTTTAATTATAATTGTAAAATGCTTATGTGCCAAAATCATATGTTATAAAATTTGTTGAGTACAATTGGAACATAGCACACTTTCATATTCATATGATAATGCTATGGACTTTTAGTTTGATCAACATAAACTTTTGTATATCAACAAATGCTCATACTTTATACAATCCATAACAAAATTATGTCCTACTTCTATATTACATATAAAAGTTTTTCCAAACTTTGTATGATCTTTCACAAGTGGCTCTGATATCACTGTAGGGATCTATGGGCAAAATAATAAAAAATCATAGTGGAAATAATAGATCCCATGAGCGATCCATGCGAAAGAAAACTCATACAAAGTTAAGTTACAAATTCCTATCGTATAGGTATACCTTTGGCGCGTGCCCTTCGCTTATCCCGCTTGTCCGAGGTATGCCGGATCTTTTGCACGTTCAAGTGTCCGTGCATCTATGCGTATCCATACGAACACGATCTCTCAAGCTTCGGAGACGAATCACCTTTGTGGTGCTAGCCATAAGAAGAGATTCACAAAGCAAGAAGGAGAGGGAGAAGATGGATTTTGGCCAAGAGAAGGAAGGGAAGGAAGAATGACAAGATCATCATCCAAATGACAAGAAAAACTCTTTTATACTCATGCCATGAATAGGAAGAGTTTTTGTCCCTTTAGCTTCCCTCCATTAATGCTAATAAAAACCCACTTAGAGCACATTTTATCATTTGACTCTTCAAGTTCTCTTCATCTAATGAAGAGAAACTTTTCATCTTTCTCTATTATTAATTTATTAAATATTTTAATAAATTAATATCTCATTCAAATATGGTTGAGTCTAATCTAAATGAGTCAAACTCAAATTAGATCTCAATCTCATAATCTAATTGAATTCACTTAAGTCTAATTCAATTAATCCAATTCGGATAAAATCTTAGTCAAATTAAGATCAATTAATCTCCGAAGCATCATGTCTTTAGTGTGTGACTCAGTAGGTTCTCGTAACGTTTGCAATGTGTCTAAACCGCTTTAGACACATAAGCAATGAGCGACATCTAGCAATACATCATTGCTACCCAAGTGACGAGAAAATCGAGATTCGACTTAACCTTAGTGACTATGATAATATATGACTTTGTCCTTCCATCCTCAATATCTAGATTAACCAATGAGGCATAGACCGTGTCATCCTCGTTCAATCTTTGTGTTTCTTGATCCCTGAGTAGACTCACTCAAACAAATGATATTAATATCTTATATTGACTCATTTGAGCATGGTCATGTGTTTTAATAGTCCTACCCGATCAAGGGGCCCACAGATAGCACTCCCGTCATATGGGAGGGATAGATCCCATCTATATCACTCACATCCCTCCGCATAATTCATTACATACCCAGTGATCGCCTTTATAGTCCACCCTATTACGAGTGACGTTTGACGATACCAAAGTACATAACTCCTTATGTAGGGAACCGTAGTGACTTCAGGTTTAAGAACTATTCATACTAATAGTCACATAAGAAAGTTTATGATACTCATATGACAATCTATGAAACTTTCTCATAGCGGGTCAATTCAGTACACATTCTCTAATGTATACCCATGTATCAACTTGATATCATATATCTATGACTTGTGAGCTCAAGTCATCAATTGACCTACATGCTAGTCTCTATGCATTAATATTGTCCTTGAATATTAATGCTTGACTAGGAATGGTTTAGTGTAGTGTTCTCTATATTATCTCACTATCGATTCAACTAATCGATATAATGCAGATAAGAACCTACTACTCAAGGACATTATTGTACATAGTTATTTGACACAAATATAAAGTATAATAACCAAACATGTTTTTATTAATGATAAAATATAATACAAAAAGTCCCTATTCAATCATTACATAATTAGTTATAGGGCTTCTACTAACAGTGGCATCCTTGAGCTCCAGGAGACATGACCATGTGGGGGTGGCTCTCGACAAGAGCCACACAGTCGTGCTAATGGAACGACCATGGAAAGGTCTCGACAAGAGCCACACAACCGTGTCAATGGCACAACCAAGGGAAGGTGGCTTTCAACGAGAACCACACAGCCATGCCGGTTGGCACGACCTAAGCTGATGGTTTGCTTTGACGTCCTTTTTTGCCTCATTTTGCTTCATTTTTTCTTCGTATCGCATCTTGTCTATCAAAATAAGCAAAGAGCAAATCTCCAAACAAAAAAGATCACACATACTGATAAAAGAATAGAGCATGATAACGTAAATTGCATCTACGAAAAACAAGTGAATGAGCGCCAATAACTACATAAAAATATACATAACCTACATACATTACCATTTTTAAAACACACAATCAGCCCATGTCTTTCTCGATGGCCTCAGCTCAAATGGAATAAAGTCATGTGTAAAACACATGATTGACCCATGTGTAGCTCTGGAAAGACCACGGTCACTCCATCTTTCCTTCCTTTCATTCCTAGGAACATGCACGTATCTTGGGATACGACCAAAGTATATTTTTTGTTTTACATCTTGGTTCCGAGGCTCTTTTAACTTCATTATATCTCTGATTTTTCATCCTATTCAATGAAAAAGCACAAGAGCATATCTCCCAATAAGAAAATATCAAAATAATATTAAAAGATCAGAATAAACCATGCAATGTATACTCTTAAAATACTACAAGATGAATATAAACTACTAATAAAAATTCTATATAAAATACACTAATCAGTCTATCAAATTTATTCAAGGAATAATCTAGTCAATTTGTGCACTAAGCCATTACATATCATATAACATTTGAGAAAATAATTATGAAAGATAAATATACAATATTTTTCTTTTGATAATCTTGGTATTTTTTTTTTTTTGAATCCACTAATCTTAACGATGATCAGCTCGGCCCATAAAAATTTCCTTTCGACCATCAAAATAAATCAGAAAGTACTAATGAAAACCCATCTAGATAGTCAACATTATTAAGCTCGCTTGTCTATGGTAAAAAAAATCTCTTATAATAATATACAGTAACTAGATTCAAACTTAGATTTTTTTTATTATTTATTGAAAGATTTTACCATTGTATCATTTTTCGGAGGCAATATGTAATATCTTGAAAATATTAAACTATTTGTTTAATACAGGAGGGTATTCCTGAATCATTTTGTATAGTGAAATATTATTATTTTTTCTACTAAGATGGTAAGGGGATATATTTTTATCGAATGAAGTTCTCCATAATTTACTTATCTTTCAAAAAGTCAGGGGGCTATCTTAAGGAGCAGCAGAGGTGATTATATTTTTTTACTGCCTATATTCTTCAAATAATGAATATTTAAAATGAAGTTTTATAGAATATTAAGTAAAGACGTACAGTGCATGTCCAGTCCCGACTTTCAATTGTTAAACTTTTTCATTCTGTTCAAATTTTCAACCATAACATTTTTTATATAGAAAAATAAATTATCACTGGCAAATTTCTCTTTTTTTTACCTTGATTTTTTTTCATTTTGAAACAATTTTGTTAATATTTAATTTTTTATATGTCAAAATCAATACGGGCCATCATTGGTATATGCAGAAAGGCCTAAAATCCCGTGGGTTTGACGACAGTGAGTCATCTAAGACGAACAATATAATCTTTTACTCAGAAAAAAAAAAGTCTTTTATTGTTGTTTAAATACAACAATGCGCACAGTTTATGTATCTAATTTTTTATTAAAACAATTATTAAATGTAATACAAATTTATATATATTTTTAAAAATAATAAGCATTATTAACTTTAAAATTTTTAAAAATGACTTTAATATAATTTTTATATATTGGTAATATTTCAACAAAAGTTTTAAATAATAAAATATTAATAAAAAGATATTTTATAGTGTGTGAAATTAATAAGAATATTCCTGAGACCATACAAAAGACAACAAGCATTCAGTGGCGTCTCACGGACCGGTGTCGGCCCACCAAACCCATTTAGCCGCAGTGGCTTCGCCACCGATCACCGACACTATCTTCTTTACCGTTTCGCCCTCCTTATTTGACCAATACTACAACAAGACCTTAACATCGATCGCTTTAGAAGCGGCATCATAGTTAATTCGACATCAGGGTAGTTTAGTAATTATGACTCACTCTTAAATTTGCAGTTACGGTTCCACTAGCTAGCCCCCATTTTGTTTTCGTATACCTTCGGATGGAGAAACAACTTATGCGACACCAACGAAAAACGACAAATTATTCTCGTCGAAACCGGACATAATTTCGAGCCATCCATGTTATTGGTTGGTCTACACTACATTTGAAGGTTGTCCCTCTCGAAACTATTGAATCACAACGAAGGTGCACGACTGAGTAAACAGATAATGGTGCATTCCCTTGGCTGATTTCTCCTCGTGCATGTATACCTAATGACGACGATAAAAAATAACAATAAAGAATAGAACTAGAGACGGTGAAAATTGAAAAGTAAATGGTAGACTGAATGATATGATATTTAAGTAAATGATATGATATTTTACATGTATACATCTGATTATTATTTAGATATTATCGGTGGCCTTTGGCCGCTGTCCCGAATCAAACTACGGTGAATTCATCGAAAATCGCTGCATATAAAATGTCACGTCATTCACTCTATCATTCACTCTCCTATTTTCATTTTTCCTATTATTTCTCTAAAGAATAATAATGGAATGATTTCTCTGTTAAATCAGAAATTGATTTTTAATTACAAAAAATTTATTATATTTGAATTATAATTATCATCATATTTATCACTATTACTATAATAATTAATATCACATACCATATTTTTTATTATTATTTTTTTATAGAGTGTAGATAAATCGATAAGTCCTTCCATTATAATGTGGACTGGAATCATTAATACACTTGCTTCCTCGCTTTATTGAGTGAGTGTATATATTTTACCCATCTCCAGCGGGAGAGGTCGAGAGATCTCGAAGCTCTCGCATCGCGTCCATCAGTTTGGGCTACGTAGAAGATAGAGAGGTACGCGTTCGTAGTTTTTTTGCTTCCTCAATTTTAGCATTCTACATCTTTTGGAGGGATTTAGGTTCTAAATCTGAGTGAGCGTTGTCGTAGATTTTTTCCCTTTTTTTAGTTCTAAGGAGCTTCCTCTTTTGTTGTTCTTTTTTGTTTAATAGTGTGAGATTTTGAGTTTGATAACTCGCTGTGGATCTGCTGGCAACTGCTGTTTTCTGAGTATAAGATCGAGGCGTATTTTGTCGAGAAATTGAGAACTGGTAATACAGGGCGCCTTTGCTGCTCGTTTTTCCTTCGATGTTTGTAAGAATTCACGGTTTCTTCTTCGTTGCACGTGAGTTGGCAGAAGAATGATATATTGATATGGATCTATTCGATTATACCCTTCTTCCACTGTGTTTAGCTGATTTTATAATTTTTTCGATATGTTTATCGTTTAGTTTTTGATGCATGTTTGTCTAACTGGTGAAGTGCGAAAACTCATTTACTATTGATGCAATAGGTTGCAGTTACTTTGTTACAGCTATCAACATGGCTTCTGGGAAATATTCGCGTACGGATTCTAGGACATCACCATCATTCTGTTCGGCCACAACTATGACTGTATTGGTTGCCCTCTGTTTAGTTGGGGTGTGGATGATTACATCCTCAACTAAATCCAGAGAAGAGGTTCTATCACTTGACACTGAATCTAACATGAGCGATGAAACTTCTCCGGCTAGCTTTAAATACACTTCAAGTGGTAGGACTGAACACTCAGTAAATGAAGATCCTACAAAGGGGTATAATAATGGTAATAATGAGTATAATTCTAATTCTTCAGACGGTAGTGATGGAGAAGACATTAAGGATAGTCGAACAACTGGGGAAAACAAAGATACAGAAAAGGGTGATGGCACAAGTGATGAAGTTGGTGGGCAAGAAAATGATGGGGTTGAGAACAATGATGAAAGAAATGAAAATAAAATTGGTTCTCAAACAAATGAAATAGAGGAAGAAGTGGATCAATCCTCTAAAGAAGGAAAGAAGAGAATCAACTCAAGGACAAGGGTGAGAATGAAAATTTTCCATTAGGGACTCAGTCAGAGCTTTTGAATGAGACCAATAGTGAGAACGGAGCATGGTCTACTCAAGCTGTGGAATCAAAGAATGAGAAGGATGTCCAAGCTTCTTCATCTTCCAAGGGCCAAAACGTAGAATTCAGCTGGAAACTGTGTGATGTAAAGGCTGGGACAGATTATATCCCATGTCTTGACAATGAAGCAGCTATTAGGAAACTTCGAAGCACTAAACATTATGAACACAGAGAGCGACACTGTCCTGATAATGCACCAACTTGCCTTGTTCCCCTTCCAGATGGATACAAGCCACCAATTAAGTGGCCTATGAGCAGGGAGAAGGTACTAACTTACCAACAATGCTCATCAATTTTGTTAGGTTCTTTATCTTTGTGTGACCCAATAAACATTTTCTCTTCTCTGAGAAACCACAGATATGGTACAACAATGTTCCCCGGACCAAGCTTGCAACAGTTAAAGGACACCAGAATTGGGTGAAAGTCACAGGAGAGTATCTCACATTTCCTGGGGGTGGAACTCAATTTAAGCATGGTGCACTTCACTACATTGATTTCATCCAAGAGGTATAACACGGATTTTTTACCTAATTATTTATTAATGTACTGTGAGTTTTCATTCAAATTCAATGCATGCTCTTGGATTTTTTCCCCTATCTTTTGTATCTTACTCTTGAAATCCTTATCATGCACCATATTATTTTATGCTTAAATTTTGGTCAAGTAAACCTCTCATTTGTTGGTAATCAGTCTTTCCACACTTATGAGCTTCTTTTTCTGTGGCATATTGTAAGAAGATAACAATAAGGTGTCTCTCTATATTTGGTGTTCCCTACATGTATCTTTTTTTCCTTTTCTGCCATTGAAAAAATGATTAATCGGGTTGGGTAATGTCGAACCTGGGTGACTGGCCCAGCCCCACGGAAGTTTCCCACTAGTCACCAGGGTAAATCGGGAAGTGCTCGCGACAAGCGGTCCCAAAGCCCAATATCTCACGGTTACGAACTCCATTTGGAGGAAAAATTCTTACAAAATTCGCCGTAGCTAGAGATTGAACCGCGGATGCTTGAGAGACAACTAGTCGCCCTTCCGCTGCACTATAGCCCTGGGGGCTCCTTTTCTGCCATTGAGAAGCTACAGAAGATAGCGTACATGTAAATTATTATCACTTGTTTGATCCTATACAAAGAAAATATTCAAGGAAATTAATAGGGCTATATATTTCTTATAAAAATTAATTGGGCCGTGGATGGCTAGTTTCTCATGATTGAAATTTTGATAGTTCTCCTATTGGGGTGAATATATACATTATCCAGTCACTAAATGCATTCTTTTCTTTCCTCTTAAAAGTGCAGTCATGGCCTGATATTGCATGGGGGAAACGAACCCGTGTCATCTTAGATGTTGGATGTGGAGTAGCTAGCTTTGGTGGCTACAACTATGATAGAGATGTCTTGACCATGTCACTTGCACCCAAAGATGAACATGAAGCCCAAGTGCAGTTTGCTCTTGAGAGAGGAATTCCAGCTATATCAGCAGTCATGGGAACTCAAAGACTTCCATTCCCAAGCAAAGTTTTTGATGTTGTACACTGTGCCCGTTGTAGGGTACCATGGCACATAGAAGGTAGTAAGTCTTGCGCGTGCAATTCTATTTTCTTAATAACCAGCTTTTGATCTAACATAAAAATCATAGGTGGCAAACTTTTGTTGGAATTGAATCGATTGCTGCGGCCTGGTGGTTACTTTGTCTGGTCTGCAACACCTGTTTACCAAAATCTTCCTGAGGATGTTGAAATTTGGAAAGGTATAAGTTGTTTATTTAGTTACTCTTTTACATCTACCTTTTGCTTCTTTTTTTTTCCAAAAAAAAAAATGGATTTGGACTGAACCTGTCTTTCACCTTGTATTAGTATTTAAAACTAGACTGTTCATAAAGGGCCCAAAATCCCGAGTCCAACATTGAGCCAAATCTGCAAAAGAATAAAGTGCTGAAACAAAATAGGGTCATGGACAAGATAGGTGTTCTCATTCGTCTAAAGCTTTGAACATCTGGCATTGTAACATTTGAAAACCTAGAGAATAACAAATGATAAGGTGGTCTCATTATATAGGATTTATATAAATTGTATCTAACTTTGCATTAGAGTTCTCCCTGGCAGTAGGCTAGGTGAACCACCCACCATGCATGAGTATCCCACATAGCCTGATCTGTCAGCTAGTTTTTGAAGCAAGTCTGCTGCTGCTCAACTCCCATGAGCAATTCAGTCACTCATCCAAGAATAATGTATAATTGGAATCACCCTATTCAAAGCAAGGTTTGTCACAATACCCCCTAGGTAATCAAGCTTTGCAAAGAAGTTGACCCTCTCAGCATTTGTAAGAAGCCTGTAAATTGAAGGAAAAGGAAATTAATTTTGAGTCCAAGAATCTTTAAGAACTATTGAGATAGAGAAGAACTCATAGTGTTGCTCTAGTAGCTCCATTTGCTAAAGAACCAAAGGGTTAGACCTCCAGACTGTTGTTGAGATCAAAGAAGCGCATGAGTCCATGAGTAAAGATGTCATCTAGAACGTCACAGTTAAATTTAGCTGTGAGTTTCATTACCTGTTGTTGCTTAGAAAGTCTATTGAGTTGTCACCAGTTCCAATAGAAGACTAAGTTTGATCTACATGGAAGATGGAGACCTATAGAGATAATTGTGGCTAGAAAAACCTACTGAATCAGGTGTCCAATGCCAATTCGGCCAACATAGCAACAACAGCGACACCCTTCCCATTCAAGATGAATCTGACCCACTTCTGAACATCCACAATATCCACACCATTGAATCTTTTGCCCTAGGAGAATGCATAGCCTATTGGAAGATCCTCCAGTAGAAGTGAGCGAAATACCACCCAGAGAAGCACGCCTCTTGTACGTGACAACCCTGGTCCAACCATCTGACTTACATCGGGAGAAGCTAGGAGAAGAATGCTTTTGGGGACCGAAGTGCTTCCAAGGTCCATCCAATGACCTCTTATGATTAATTGATCATGGACTGTAGCAAGTTGTTGGCAACTGATCGGAGTCTGCTAGGTGATGTCCTGAACGCACAAGCTAAAATGGTGTTCTCTCTCCAAACAACTGTAATAAATGACTTGATTAACACAATCCTGTTGAGGTATTTTAGGTATCTTGTCCATGTAGATGATTTGAATAAAGATTGGCTATACTCTTTCCTACCCACACCAGCTCCTATCACCTGTGCACAGTTGCGCCTCAATCCATCACCGAAAGGAATAGTGCCAACTAGCCTGAACATTTGAACCTTCCTGCCTTAGGCGACCTCGAACAACATGATCCATTTGCAGTGATTGCCCCTCTTGAGCATGGGAACCCTTTAAAAGTAGATCAAGGGCCTCCGTCACTCAAATGAATCCAAAGTTCTCTCCCGGCCTGAAACACAATCTGTGACAAAGTGGGCTCTGGCCATAGGGTTGAAAGTGCTGAAATAATCTCAGTCCCCAGAAAGGTTTTTTGCACAGGTTGCTCATGAAGCTCTTACCTTCCTCCAAGAGATACCTTCCCACGAGGATGGCCACAGTTACCTATACTCGCCGGCGCTCCAGATAATTTATTCGTCTACCTTCTGGTTGATTTGTAGCTGCAGGAATTTCAAAGATATAATAAAATTATTTGATTATGTGAAAGTGCTTTCTTCCTTTGAAAAAACAGGTGGAAAGTTTAGAACATATTGTTATTTCTTTCCCTGAGAAGAAGGGAAATTTTCTTTCTAATGAACGGTATGGAAATATGCATAGTACAATTAGAATATTTGAACAATAGCAGCATGTTCTTCAACCTGAAGAAAGGTTGCAGAAAGAGTTATCATCAATTTGAAATAGTTTTTCAAAATATGAACTCATTGCTGGAATTATAGATTTGTTTCTGTGGTTTGATGATTGAACATGCCACAAACTTGAATTGATAATGTTAAAGGTAAACTTAACCATCAAGTTCAATATATGTTAAGACAAATGCTGGTTTACTAGTCCAGCTGGGTACTTCATTCTTGTCAATATTGTGTTACTGTTTACTGGACTTTGTAGCTACTGACAATTGTAATTCATCTTTGTTACGTAAATCAAATTCCAGCTATGTCTTCCCTGACAAAAGCAATGTGCTGGCAAATGGTGACAAGGAGAAATGACACGCTAAACCATATAGGTTTAGCTATTTTCAGAAAGCCTTCTGATAATAAATGTTATGAGAAGAGAGCAAAAGACAACCCTCCTCTTTGCCCAGAGTCTGATAATGCAGATGCCGCCTGGTATGTTTGTTGGTTCCAAAACTGATCAAATGAATTTTGCATATTGTATTATGTTAAATCATATCAAATTCAGTCCTCTCTTTTGCAAACACACAGGTATGTCCCTCTACAAGCATGCATGCACAAACTGCCAGTGAATCCCAGTAGCCGCGGCACAACATGGCCAGAACATTGGCCACAGAGGTTAGAAAAGACACCATATTGGCTAGATAGCTCTCAGCTTGGAGTTTATGGTAAACCTGCACCTGAAGACTATGAAACTGACTATGACCGTTGGAAACATGTTGTAACTAAATCTTATTCCAATGGAATGGGAATCAACTGGTCTACCATCAGAAATGTCATGGACATGAGATCTGTATATGGCGGGTAAGCAAATTTAACTTTTGAATTTCTTCAATGCATTTGAAAAAGTCTGTTTTATACCTTGTTGCTTTCAGTTTTGCTGCAGCTTTGAGGGACATGAATGTTTGGGTCATGAATGTTGTTCCAATTGATTTGCCGGATACACTCCCCATTATCTACGAGCGAGGGCTGTTTGGGATGTACCATGATTGGTGTGAGTCATTTAGCACCTATCCAAGAACATATGATCTCCTTCACGCAGATCATCTATTCTCTACACTTAAGAAAAGGTTAGTCCATGAGACACCCTACCTGTTTCAATCAGAACATTATTAGTCGATATCAAGCATTGAATAATGGCAAAGGGTGGAGAAACCCTTGTGATTCAAAAACGTATCTGAAACCTCAGTTGAACTGACCCTTTTATGGTTTTTGAGTTCGTCTTTGAATTATTAAATATACGAACGCTTGGTTTGGTTTTAGGTTCTATATCTTTCAATAATGTATAAGTTAACAGTTCTATACTAATTGTGTTTACTCAAAACCTCGGGTTGAACTGACCGACCGGCCTTTGAGTAAGTCTCCAAATTTTGAAAGGTGTGAAAGTTCTGTCGGGTTTTAGGTTGTATATCATTCAATAAATGTCTAAGTTAATGGTTTATACTAATTGTGTTGCTTTGAAGGTGCTCATTGTTGTCGGTAATAACGGAGGTGGACAGGATACTGCGACCCAAAGGGAAGTTAATTGTACGTGACAAAGCTGATACAATTGATCAGATAGGGCGTATGGTCAAGTCTCTCAAGTGGGACATCATCCTATCTTATTCAAAGGATAAGGAAGGACTGCTATGTGTTCAGAAGTCGATGTGGCGGCCGAAAGAGGTTGAAACAAGCATGCCATTATAATTTTGAGTTTTGCTTCAGGATCTACTCTTATCATTTCTCCTCTAATTATTACAAATTGCAATATTTCTATATATTTTTTTCTCAATCTAGCATAAATTTATTGTATCCACTCTTATCCAAGATATTGACTTCAGATACTCTTAAAGAATCGAACTAGGCACCTGAAATGAAATAAAATGGTTTTCGTGCAATGGCTATGGTTGAATGGTACTCAGCCTCAAGTTGCACTTGGTTTGCCACATTTGTTTGTTTGGACGTTAACAGCAAAACCAGAGCTACCCCCTTATAGTAGGAGAGAGACAGAGTTCCAGAGATAAAATATAATAAACATGTTGAGAGATGAATAAATTGATCTCGTCCTCGTCTTCTTCTTGGAGACAGTGAAGTAGAGACATGAACTGTCTTTTCCTTTCAATTATCAAACATGATAAATTTACTCCATTTTATTCATAAATAAATAAATAAATAAAGGAGGTTAAATTAATTGTCAATTACAGAAATCATTTGTTTCCCCTTGAAACTAACCCCATGTTTTGTCTCTTCTCAACCAAGATGATGTATCTCTCGCAACTTCTCCAATGATGCCCTGGAAAGTTGTCTTCATTTTACCCCCGACCTATCGAAGTGTCGCTTTCACCTCTTTAGTGTTCCACATCCATGCTAATCCTACAGTCAACAAGCCCAAACATAGTCTCTCCCCTTCAACCTCTTTCCACTCCGCAATTTCTCCCTAAAATTTTGTTTCAAGACATGTTTAAAGAATAGAATATAACTAGTTTCTTTCTAAATACATAAGACTTGATAATGACATATTTGTCTTCTTATCGGTCTATACCACATGAGCATTTAGTGTATTTTTTTTAATTTAGATTAAGATTTAGGATATAATATTTAAGTTAAAGATATTTTAAAAAAACATAAATAAATATAAATAAAATTTAGTAATAATAAAATATTGATTCCCATGTTAGTATTAGAGTTCTCGGAAGGATTAACTCATAGCGGGGTTGACCAGTCCGGGCTGAGGTGGGTGGACTCATCCTCTTGGCATATTAAAAATTTTCCAACTCAATCTAATTCAACGTGGGTTGTGAGTTAGGTTAGTTAATCCACGAGCTCACTAAAAAATAAAAATATATATATAAAAGATTAAAAATTATAAATTTAAGTTACGATAAGTGGGTCAAATTCATGAATCCATAAAATTTCCACTTCGAACCCAGGAACATTGAAAATTTCGAACATGATTTGCATCATCTTCTCACGATTAACTTTAGGATTGAGAGGAGGTAACCATAGTGACGAGAATTAGGTGTTCTTCCGGGATACTCGAAGCTCATTATAAAATGTGTGATGCCATATATATTTTCCGTCATCTCAATTGTCCACTATACTATGCTCAATAGGATACTTCAAGGTCAAAATACCTCATTTCAATTGAGCCTCATCCAGCCTAACAAAGAGAACAATAGATATTTTTTTCATTTCTAAAATAATTTTGTTTATCGGTGTTTTTAACTTGGAAACTACTCAAGCATAAGTTGCATATAAATAAGAATCTTAATTCACTTTAACCATTCCGGTGCAATTATCACAACAAGAGGTTGAATATTCTCCCCCTCAGCCATGGCCTATATTCCAGATTTTCCATAAATAATGAATCATATTCACAAATATTCATCATTTCAATATTAATGGCTATCAGAAACTCTAAAACCATTAGAAATTGATGAATCTCAAGCTATTGGAGATTTTTTTTTCTTAACCCACGAGTCAACCCAAGCTCGTTATAAGATGACCCGCGTAGATTGAGGCCTAGGCGGGTCAGGCCGCCTGGATCCACCTTTAAATGGATTGATAAAATTTTAACCCAATCCACTTAAATTGTTTGCGAGCCAATCCAATCCAATAGGTTCAACTCAAATTGATGACTATAGTTAGCATGAACAAAATGAACACATGCAAACAATCTTGTCATGAGACTCAAGGATTTACATGGTTCACAACCACTAAGTTGTTATATTGAAGACTTATGTATTACTTTTCTCTTCTTCAAAAAAATATCAAAGGTGGAGAAACTTTGATGCAAGAATGACATAGTAAATTTTCGGAGACCATAACTTTTGACTGAGATATCAAAACGAGACTCTATTTTTTTTTCACTTATAGTTCTCTCATAGATTTATATTTTTCACTCGTTTTGAGTCTATTTAAGTATCATATTTAGTTGTTTTAAGATAGTTTTGATTTAATAATAATTTTAACCATATTGTTATCTTTTCCCAAACGACGAGTTTGATTACCTTCTTCCTAGTATTCTATTGAGGATTGGAAGATTACTTCCAGTTCATGCTTGAATCAATTGATTCAATATTTTGCATTGCGTTAGTTGGTATTAGAGCCAAGTTGATCTTGTGTAATCATGTCATTAAGAAGACAGCAACGCATTGACAACATTAACAATGTGTATGAACGTGATTTGAAGTAGCGGATGGAAGGGGTTGTGGAACAACTTGTTGAAAGGATGGTAGCGATATTTGAAAACTAGAATAGAAGAAATCCAGTCCAACGTTATCAACGAGTCAACTCGGATGGAGAAATTGGTGACGGTGAGTAACATTCTTATGAAGAGGAGGTTCCCTACAAGTGACTCAGAACAATAGTAGAGGAGATCACTGGCATGGGAGAGAGGTATGAGAACTGAACTTCTTGAGTTTCATGGCAGCCTACAACTGGAGGAGTTTCAGGACTGAATAGCCTCAGTAGAGGAACTTTTACATTTTAAAAAGGTACCAAAAGACAGGTGTGTGACCTTAGTTGCGACCAAATTGCTTAGGCAAGCAACTATATGGTGACAACAACTAAAATTGACCCAAAACAGGTTAGGTAAGACAAAAATTATCACTTGGGAGGAGATGAAGAAGCACATGAGAGCAACTTTTTTAACGTACAATTTTCAATGCTTGATGTATCATGGGTTGCAAAATTTAAAACAAGGTGCTCGATCCATGGAGGAATATACCACTGATTTTTTTTTTCAATTAATCGCCAGAAAAAATACAACAAATTGAAGATCAGTTGTTGGCATGATATATTGGGGTTTGAAATATTAGATTCAAGATACGATAAATATGTTTGACCCCATTTCTATATCTATCACACGAAACATACAGGATAGAATAGTGGATTTGTTCCTACGAACACTACGAGTGAAGGGCCTAGTGGGCTCTTAGAATTGATAACAAGGGCAATGGACAAATTAATAGAAGTGGCAGCAGCAGTAGTGGTAGAATAAGGTGTTTCAACCGCGAAGAAATTGGACACAATCAATCGGAGTGTAAAAAAGTTGTGACAAAAAAACAGTATTTGTGGAGAATAATGATTGTGAAGATGACATAGCAGAGTTCACTAGAGACCCTTGTTGGCATTACAAGGTTGCAAACAATGTCCGACATTGAAAATACATAGGAAAGATCATTGGGTTATAAGGGAATGATATCTCCATTAGTATGAGATATTTTGGGTAAAGTCCAAAAATAAAACCATAAGAGCTTAAGTCCAAAGTGGACAATATCATACCATTATGAAGATATCTAAATTCCTTCGGTCCTAACAATTGGTATTAGAACACAGACTGTTAGAAGGTCTAATCGCCGACTGTGCACAAAAGCTATGGTCTAATCGAGTCATGTGAGTTGAATATTGACCTCGAACAAAAGTGTAGGATCAGTGTCGTCAATAGAGGGGGTTGAATATCGACTATTGCTTTCTTATTCAGAATCTTGGAATTTCATCGTTCGTCTTTCTTAAAAAAATCGTTAGTAGCACAGCGGAATAAAATAAGTAAAAGAAAGCAACACAGAGATGACACACGAGATTTATTTACTTGATTCCCAACCCCCTAGGTCAACACATCCAAGACCTATGTACTCGACATGAGTCCACTAATAGTCTCCTTTCCGAAATTTCTGGAGGCGGAGAAAACCCGTCTTATAGTTCAAGATTGTTAGTGTTCGCCTTAAATTCAATTGTGAGATGATTGTCTAAGAAACATTTAGTATCATATTCTATTTAATAAAGGCAAAGTTTGATTATTATATTTATTTCATGATTATGTCCAATGAATAAGTATAATAATGTTCTTGGGTAGTAGGTTTTGATCTACATTATATCAATTGGTTGAATTGATAGTGAGATGATGTAGCGAACACTACTCTTAACTATTCTAAGTCAAGTATTAATATTCAAGGACGATATTAATGTGTTGAGACTTGTATGTAGGTCAATTGATAACTTGATCTCATAAGTCATAGATATGAGATATCAAGTTGACACATGGGTACATATAGAGAATGTGTACTAAATTGACTCGCCATAAGAAAGTTTATGGATCATTATATGAGTGTCATAAACTTTTTCACTATTTGTATGAATAGTCCTTGACCTGAAGTCACTATGATTCTCTACATAAGAAGTTGTGTATTTTGGTATCATCAAATGTCACCCAGAATAAGGTAGACTATAAAGGCGATTATTGGGTATGTAACAAATTATGCGGAGGGATGTGAGTGATGTAAATATGATCTATCCCTTCCATATGATGGGAGTGATATTTGTGGGTCCCTTGATCGAGTATGACTACTAAATGCATTGTCATGCTCAAATGAGTCAATATGAGATATTGAGCTCATTTTCTTGAGTGAGTCTACTTGGGGATCAAGAAATACAAAGATTAATTAGAGAATGACACGGTCGATGCCTTATTTATCAATCTAGATATCGAGGATAGAAGGACAAAGTCATATATTATAATAGTTACAGAAAGGTTATGTCGAATCTCGACATTCTCGTCACTTGGATAGCAATGATGCATTGCTAGATGTCGCTCATTGTTTATGTATCTAAAGTGTTTTAGATATATTACCAATGTTATGGTCACACACAAAGGACATGATGTCTCAGAGATAAATTGAATTTAGTTATACCTTATTGTTTACCTCACAATCTTCTATTGTATGACCCGATCTCTTCTTGGACGTCGAGTGGGCGACGATCTTCCAAGAAATAAGGCCACCAAGACCACCTTCTTCCTTCCTCTTGCTTGCGCCAACGCTAGCTCCAAAGCCAAGTTGCACTGGCCACCAAGAGATGGAATACTTGGTTCCTTTGCTTGCGCCAACCACCTTTACTCAAGGTGAAAGTGTGCCGACCACCAAGGAATCATGAGAGGAAGAAGTGATTGAAGAAGATGAGAAGAGATCCTCTTCCTCTTCACCTTGCGCCGCCGCCTAACCCTAGTCGCCCTCCCTTGTTGTTGCCGCCGGCCAACTCCCACCAACTCTCAAGTTTACGCCGACCAAGGACAAAAGGAAGGAGAACAAGAATCCCCTCCTTGCTGTTAGGATGTATACTAAAAATCTTGTCTTTTCTGTATCGTCATCTACATTTTGAAAGAGAATCACAATGACACTAATGCGTATTTATATTGGTATATACATAAAAGTCTGATACTTTGCATTGTAGATAACATGGTGTGTGGTGACACACAGAAGATTACGTTATCAGTCCCTTGCATACTATAAGTAGATGCTCACAACCGAGATGGAGTCGGACAAACCATCAGGATGGTTGTAGTATAATTAGATGTGAGTTGTCTTGACCATAGAATTACATTAGTGTGTTTTGTGTGCATTGAGCAGGACCAAAACTAGAGGTCATCTAATTTGTACTGACTTAATAATTGGATTGGACCTCGAATTATTATGGAGTACAATCCCTAAATCGCGATATAATAACGGGTACGTATAGTTAATATTTATTTTTTTGATTTACCAATGAGCGAGATTTATTTTGCTAAATCGATAGGCCCGGTAAGTTGGGAAATAATATTAATTATATGATGTGCCGTTGATTATTGACGGAATCCGTGTCCTGGTGAGTCGAGATAATGATGTCTCCTTGATGAGCTCATAAGGTTCATCATGTTAAACCCTGCAGGTGGATTTGATCAACATGATGATAAGGTTGAGTGACACTAGTCAAAGAGTTAGAAGTTGATTAATTAAAATTGTCAGTAATTTAAATTAATTGACGAATATTCGATATCTTAAACATAGGGGATGGATGTACTCATAATAGGTGGAGCCTATATGTAAATATGGGGATTGGTAAGGAAGTTCAATGGAGATCTTTTAGTAGAATGGATATTTATTAATGGATCGGATTTGGATCCATTAGCAGGCCAAGACCCAACTCCTCCTCATGATACCTATTGTAGCTTATATATACCTCATAAGTCTTCAAGAGAAAACCTAATCAAGTCTTGATTTTTTTTCTTTCTCTCTTTCCTTGCCCAACTGTGCACTAATTACTCCGGGATCATGATTTACCTCTCTTGTAATGACCTTAGGACGGGTGCAGCGAGGACGCTGAGGGCGAGCGATTTCGCCTTTTGTTTAAGTGGGAATCGCCGTGGCCTTCCATGCAACGTTGCGTCGGCTCCATGCAAGGAACTGCATCGCCCTTGCAATTCGGATTCCATGAGAAGGAATTAATTCGGCTTCTTCCATGAGAAGGAATTAATTCGGCTTCAAGGAATTGCAAACGGCAATTGGAATTGCAATCTTCGGCGCATGCAAAGAATTGCAAATTTGCAATTCAGATTTTGCAGCTAAAGAATTGTTTTTGCATTGCAATTGCATGCAAAATCCGAATTGCAAAGAATTGCAATTTTGCAATTCGGTTTTGCATGCAAAGAAATAATTCCGATTTTGTCATGCAATTCGACAATTTGCATGAAGAATTGCAATTGTGTAATTCGGCAAATTGAATTGAAAAGTGCAATTCGGAATATTTGCATGAAGAATTGCAATTGTGTAATTCGGCAAATTGAATTGTAATTGTGCAATTTGGAAAATTGCATGAAGAATTGCAATTGTGCAATTCGGCAATTTGCATGTGCATGCAAAGAATTGCCTCCATGCATCGTGGCCTCCGTGCAATTTGGATCCAGGAGAATTACATACAATTTTGATCAAGGAGAATTGAGCAACGTTGATCAAGGAGAATTGCATGTAACGTTGATGAGAAGAAGGAAGAAGATTTTGGTGACTTCAAGGAAGAAGGTTTTGGTGACTTCGTTTTTTGGAGAATCATCGTCCACACGACGTTCAAGAAGGGAATAGGTCATACAGTAGAAGATCGTAAAGTAACGGAAGGTATAAACTCTTCCTTTGCTCCTTTGTTGTTTTATAATTTTATGTGGCATGTGTGATTAATTATCTTGCTTAATTATTTATTAATTAACGGTAGATAATTAATCATTGGACTCCAATAATAAATACAAGAACCGACGATCCACTCGTCGTCTTTTCCACGATCGAACGGTTAGGCAAATTACAAGGTTCGATCTTGAGATTGACCAAGTTATAATTTGAACCAATTGATACGATGACGAGATGGTCGTTGGGAGATGAGTCTCCATTTGTATTAATTTTTAATTCGTAGACATGGAGAGCTCTCTCAAGGACGACCAAGCGCTAGGGAAACCCGCCAAGCAATACCCATCACTTGCTTCCTTGCACCACAACTCAAGAGAAGAGAGAAAGAGAAGGGAAGAAGAGAGAAAAAAATCCTCTCTTCTCCTCTATAGCCGCTGACGCCCCAACCCTAGGAGAGAGAGAGAGAGAGAGAGAGAAGAGGAAAAAAATCAAGGCTTAGGTTGTGGTTTATGATGGCTTCATGAGGTATATATAGGCTATAATAGGGACTATGAAGAGGAGTTGGGTCTTGGCCTCCTAATGGATCAAAGCCCGATCCATTAATGATAATCCAATCCACTAAAGAATTATGATTGATCTACCTCACCACCCCCATATTTAAATATGGGATCCACCTATTATGAGTACAAAATCTCCCCATATTTAAGATCTCGAATATCCATTAATTAATTAAATTACTGACAATTTAATTAATTAATATTTAACTTCATGAGTAGTACCACTCAACCTTATCATCATGTTGGACCAAGTCCACCTACAAGATTTAACATGATGAGCTTTATGAGCTCCTCAAGGGGACATCATCAACCTGACGCATTAGGACATGATTTCCTTCTATAATCAATGACACACCATGTAAATAATATTATTTCCCAATTTACCGGGCTTATCAATTTAACCAATAAATCTCGCCCACTGGTAATCAAAGAAATAGATATTAAATACATGTGTCCATTATTATATCAGGATTAAGAGCACGGACTCCATAATATCTGAGATCTGATTCATTTATATAGTCAGTATAAATTGAATCGCCTCTATATCGGTCCTGCTCAATACACACAAAGTGTATTAGTGTAATTCTATGGTCAAGATAAATCAATACCAAATTACACTATAACCATGCTAATGGTTTGTCCAAAACCATCTAGGTTGTGAGCCTCTACTTTTACTCTACAAGGAACTGATAACATGATCTTCTGTGTGACATCACACACCATGTTATCTACAATGTAAAGTATTAGACAATATGCACACATATAATCAAATATAAAATGCAAATAATGATTATGTGAGTCTTATTCTAAAATGTAGATATTCATATAAAAGTTAGATTTTTAGTATACATCCTAATATTATCTTAATTGAAAAATCTAAACCAAGTGAGATGAATAAGGGTATCTTAATTTGAATATGTTGATTGAATCGTTACTCTTAATTTTAATTCAATTTCAATCTTAAATAAAATGTGACCTAATTCAATTTCCATCTCAATTAAAATTTGACTTAAACTTCAATCTAAACAATTAAATATGGGTAAATTTTCCTAAACTTCCCACTTACCAAGTCAACTTTGCATGCAATCCCCACACAAACATTTCTTTGTATGCAGTTCCTGATGGGATGTTTGGTGAGTATTATTTGAAGAAAAATGAGTATAAAAGTTAGAAAATTGAGTATGTAAGGTTGCATCCACCACATCAATAACCCATGTACTCAATTTTCACTCTTTTATACTCAAGTTTCACTCTTTTATACTCAGTTTTCACTGATGTATACTCAATTTTCACTCTTTTATACTCAAATCCATCAGGGAGTAAAAACAAAGAAAAACTTGTCTGGGGAGTGTATGCAAAGATCAAAGGGCTATTGGGGAGTTTATGACAATTTACCGATTAAATATTCAAAAACTTGTTTTTTCAAAACTTTTTTTAAATCAAACTTATTTACTTTTCAAAAAAAAACTAAATAATATTTTTTTAAAAACTTATTTGTCTTTCAAAAAGAAACTTATTTTTTTTAAAAAAATTACTATTTACTTTTCAAAAACTTATTTACTTTTCAAAAAAAATTTGTCAAATACTTATTTGTTTTTCAATTTTTTTTTAAATTAACTTTTTTTTTTCAAAATTTTTTTTTAAAAATTAATTATTTTAAAAATATATATATATTTTTAAAAACTTTATTTTTTAAACAAATTATTTGTTTCTCTTAAAAAACTTATTTTAAACTTTACTTTTAAAAAAAAACTTATTTGCTTTTAAATAAAAATTATTTTTTTAAAAAAATTATTTTTTTGTAAAAAACACTAAAACTTATTTATTTTTTTAAAAAACTTATTTTTTTATCTTTATTTTTTCAAAAATTGAATTTTTAAACTTAATATTTAAAGTCATCAAATTCAAATCTAAACTATATCAAAACATTAATACAAACCCCATAACTAATAGACTCTTACCTATCTGTAGGAATCCAAGTGGATATTGGATAGTGATTGCTCCAAACACATGACTCGGGATCACACCAAGTTTACCGAACTCAAACTCAAAAGTCTAGGAACAATTGCCCTTAAAAACAATGACAAACTTAAAGTAATTGGAATAGGTAACATTGAACTTGAATCTGACTTCATTATTCAAAAGGTTTTACTTGTTGAAAATTAAGTTTAATTTACTTAGTATTAGTCAATTGTGTGACACTAAATATAAGCTAAGTTTTGATATTCTGAATATCTAATCAAACACACAGACAATCCTACCATAAAACTTAAAAGACTTAGGCACAATAACATTTATACAATTAGGCTGACCAACCCCTCACTTAAATGTCTTTTAACTCAAAAAGAAGAAACATGGCTCTAACATAAAAGAATGTGCCACACCCACTTTAGAAACATAACTAAACTTAATGACTTAGTTAAAGGTTTACCAAAATTTCCTAATATGGAGTCAACAATTTGTAATGCTTGTCAATAAGAAAAATATACTAAGTCAACTCATAAACCAACCAATCAAATCCAAACTAATCCTATACTTGAACTATTACATTTAGACCTATTTGACTCACATGGAATCAAATCAATCAATGGTAGTCAATGTTGTCTAGTAATAATTTATGACTATTTTAGATTTATCTGAGTATAAGTTTTAAGAAATAAAGATGAAACCTTTGAAATTTTTGGTAACTTTTGTAAACAAATAGAAAACAAAAAAGAATTAGAAATTAAAAGAATTAGGAGTGAAAATAGTGGGGAATTTAAAAATCATTAACAAATTTTGCTTAAAAAATGGATATCATCATGAATTTTCATACCCTAAAACACCCTAACAAAATGACATTGTAGAAAGAAAAAATAGAACCTGCAAAAATCCACTAGAGCAATGCTTAATGAATATAAACTACCCAAACACTTTTGGGTTGAAGCTGTTAGTACAACTTACTATGTCCAAAATAGAACAACAATAAACAAAAAAACATAGCAAAACATCCTTTCATATTTATTATAATAAAATACCTAACATTAATTATTTTAAAGTCTTTGGATGTAATGTTTATATATTAAAGACAAGAGAACACTAAGGAAAATTTACATCAAAAGTTAAAACTGGAATCTTTATAGGATATTTACTTAATAGTAGGACCTATAGAGTCTACAATAAAACTTCACTTAGAATTGAAGAAACAACAAATGTAAATATAAAATATGATACTTAAATTCTAAGGGTTAAATCAAGAAATAACCTTATAGAATTTTACGAGAATTTTTAGGTATTTTTTTGAATTTTTTTGAGGTATTTTGGAATTTATGGAGACAAATGAGATAAATAAAGAGTTATTCTAATTAATTGAGGAGAAGTTTATTTAATTAAAAAAATTAGGTTTATATTAATAATTTTAAACCTAATTATTTGTTTGGCTGAATACCCTTCCTACCGTTTGACTTCCTCCTCTTCATGATCATGATGCCACCCCATTTCCTTCCCGATCACTCTTCTCCCAACCCGACATCGCCGTCCATCTCCTCAGGATTGCAAGTTTCATACTTGTCGATCTCCCCTCTCATGACTACAGATGTGGAATTCGCAAGTGCACAAAAATGTCATCAAGTAATAAAATATCAATCCACAGGGACTGTTGTTTAAGCACTAGTCAATTAGGCAAGGCAAACTGTCTATAATTCGCCGGGTTGATTGTGACAGATTTTGCTAGAGAGGGAGGAGAGAAAGAGAGGAGAAATAGAGAAGAAGAAAAGAGAATAAGAGAGAAGACTTTGGTCCTTGGGGAAGGGATAGATGGTTGGAAATAATCTCCATGTCTATTGTTGGTGTCGGAAGCACCAGATCGAACCTGATTTTGATAATGACAAATGGTTCAAAGTTAAGTTTATATTGTGATCTAATGTGTTTCATTGAGTGTGCAGGAAAGTCCTAGTTGAGCTAATGTGCATGAAGTCTTGACCTGCAGGGTTGAGCACGAAGACCTGGTCGATGACTGGGCACGAAGACCTAGTCGAGGGCTAGGCACCGAAGACCTGACTGAGAGTTGGGCACGAAGATCTGGTTCGTGGAATTGGGCAAGAAGTCCTAGTCGTGGACTGGGCATCAAAGTCCTGATCCTGAAGATCGGTCAGGAGACTTAGCCGAGCGAGGTTGCTGACAGAAGTAGAGGCGGGTCGAGGTACGGACGTCTCAAGATCCGACAGTCTTGGAGGCCGAGCAAAAGTCCAATCGGAGGAGCCAGTTTGCAAAAAGGTAACTTCTCTAGAGTGGAGTAGGTGAGGACGCGTTCCCCGGAAGAGGGAACAATAGGCGTCAGTTCGACCTAGGATTTCATTTGAAATCCAAAGTCAGAACTAAGACAACTCCAGTTGTAATTTATACACATATTTTCATATTATATTGTTCTTGGACTAACCCTAGTTGTAGGACTGAAAGAAACTAGTTGCTGCTATCCCAGGCGCCTGAAAGGGTTCAGGCGCCCAAGAACCAATGCGCCTGAGAGGTATCAGGTGCCCCAGAAGGGGGTTTTTAGCGGATGGAGAAGCTGAGCTGGCAGGTTCGCCACGTCAACTTTTCAGGCGCCTGTGAGCCATCAGGCACTCAACACTCCCAGGCACCCAAGACTAGGGATAAGGTTTGGCCAAGTTTGCGGATAAGCATGTACCAAGTTCTGGTGACGTGGCAGGTGCCCCAGACCCTTATTAGGCACCCAAGAAGGTACTATAAAAGGGGCTTCACCCCTTTGATTCCAGAACAACTATTTTCCAACTCAAGCACTCAAACATGCTCCATCATTCTTCCATACTCAAGTTTCTCGCGCTGACAACGCTCAAGATCGATGACACGCTACTCGAGAGTCTTCGCCATTTCCTTTGTGTTGTCGGTATAATTGTATTTTATTGCTTAATCTGTATTCGAAGCTTTTCACTTGTATCATTTTTTGAAATATAGAATTGCCCAACAAAAATGGTCAAGGACCATGGGCCTTGGAGTAGGAGTTGTTACTGACTCCAAACCGAGTAAAAAGAAAATGAGTTAGTATTGTTTTACTTTCCGCTGCGTATTATCTACATTTTCAAAAAATTTAAGTAGCCGATATTCACCCCCCTTATCAACCACAACGATCCCACATCTATATCCTTGTAGAGATCCTAACTATGTACTAGTATTAGCCATGCAGAAGCGCACCGGAGTGCTTCCCCCTTTGGCATCTAATGCCACTAAATAGAATAGGTAACCTAGAGAGTCCGGTTAAAGGATTACCCTTGTCAGGGAGGGCTCCCCGATTATACGTCTCTAGGTTATGCTAGACATTTCCTAACAGGGGATAGGGAGAAACTCATTAAGTCAAGTTAGCTAACCTCTTATAAGGGATTGACCTCCATTTCGAGACAGTGCGCAAGATATCTAGTTAATGGTAGCCCCTATCACTAAGGCTGTCCATTCATACAATCTCAGACACTCCCTCTATGTGACTACCAAACCCTCACAATTACATGTATTTATCATTTAAACATTTTAACAAACACCTGGTAAGCAACATACACATAAAATAACGCATGAACATTTCATTTGATAAGAAAATACTTCAATACATAGTTTATACAACATCATCGCATCGTAGCTACCTCCAACATCTTAGATATGGAGAACTACTCCATTGCGAAGTAAATACAATAAGAAAATAAGATAAAAGCTTTTACAACCCTAAACTTGTAAGAAAGGGGAAAGAGAAAACTTATCATGGTGTTGTTAGTGATAGGAATAGCTCGGCAGGTTTCCTAAGCGAACACGGGGTTGAACATGAGAGACCTCTCCATGTCTATGGATTAAAAATTTAATCCGAATGGAGACCTATCTCCCAAATGACCGTCTCGTCATCATATCAATCGATTCGAGTTACAACTTAGCCAAACTCAAAGTTCGAGCCTTGTAACTCGCCTAAACGATTAATCGCGGAAAAGACGATGAGCGGATCGCCGATTTTTGTGTTTATCTTCGGGTCCACGATATAATTAATTATCATACAATTAATTGACGAACAATTAACGAACAATGATAACTAATTAAACACCACATACAATAATAAAACAAAAGAAGGAGCCAAAGAGAGATATACCTCTTTTTACCTCACAGTCTTCTACTGTATGACTCTCCCCTCTTGGACGTCATGTGGGTGACAATCTACCAAGACTCAGAATCAGCAAGGGTTCACTAATACCACCTTCTTTAATCCCTTTCCACTTACCAACAAAAACCCTAACCTACGGTTTTCGGCCGGCCACCCCTTCACCTCCACCATGCGCTGCCGGCGACCACCAACATCCAAGGAGCTCTGGCCACAAGGGAGATGAGGTGTAGGAGGATAGGAAGATGAAGAAGAGGAAGAAGAAGAGAGAAAAGATCTCTTCTCCTTCTCCACAAACCCGCCGAAACCCTAGCATCCTTCTTCAATTCCGCCGGCGCCAACAAGGGAGAAAACAACCTTGTTTTTCGGCCGCCGACCACCTCTCTGTCTTGCTCCTTGCTTGTGCACGCCAAGGAAGAAGAAGTGATGAAGAAGGAAGAAGAAATAGATAAGAAGAAGAAGAAGAGAATGGGAATTCTCTTCCTCACCGCCGACGCCACAAAAACACAAAGAGATTGCCGCGGCGGGGTCTTTCTCCCTTTCTTCTTCCTCTTGCTGAACTCTCCTAGATCTGGTTGAAGCTCCATGCTAAAGAGGAGGAGCTGATGGAGGTTGAAACCGAAGAGTACACCTCCTTCTTCCTCCTTAAACCCGGCGCAAGAGAACCCCTAAGAGAGAGAGAGTAGAGAGGAATAGGGTTTTGGGTTGTGGCTATGGATGATTAATAATGGATTAATTAGCCTTGGTTTCATGACTCCCATGAGGTATATATAGGGCTACGATAGGGACCATGAGGAGAAGTTGAGTCTTGGCCTGCTAATGGATCCAAACCCGATCCATTAATGAAGAGTCATTCCACTAAAGGCCCCTCATTGAATTACCTCACCAACCCCCATATTTTCATATAGGCTCCACCTATTATGAGTACATCCATCTCCCCGTGATTGAGATATCGAATGTCAGTCGATTAATTTAAATTACTGACAATTTTAATTAATCAACCTCTAACTCTTTGACTAGTACCATTCAACCTTATCATCATGTTGGACCATAGTCCACTTGTAAGATTTAACATGATGAACCTTATGAGCTCATCAAGGGGCATCTTCATTTCGACTCACCAGGACACGGATTCCATCTATAATCAACGGAACACCATATAAATAATATTATTTTCTAATTTACCGGGCCTATTGATTTAGCAGAATAAATCTTGCCCATTAGTAAATCAAAGAAACAATAATTAAGTACATGTGCCCGTTATTATATCGGGATTTAGATCATGTACTCCATAATATAACCGAGGTCTGATCCAATTATGAAGTCAGTATAAATTGGATCACCTCTATTTTGGTCCTGATCAATACACACAAAGTGCATTATGTTGGATCGAGAGAACCGATAGAGGGAGGGGGGGTAAATATCGGAAAGCGTTCGAATTTAAGATAGAGAATTTGCACAGCGGAAGATAAAAAACAAAACACGCAAACACAGTGATTTTTACTTGGTTCGGAGCCTAGGTCGACTCCTACTCCAAGGCCCACGGTCATTGACCGTTTTCTGCGGGCAATTCTATAAGTTCGCAAGTCAGTTTACAGTATTGAGTTACAAATATAGCACAGTAAACTTAACAAATAAAAAGCTCTTCTATTACCGACGTCCGATGTAGGTTGTCTTTTTCGGAGCAGCGGGACGTCGTCGGCTCGAGTTGGGAGGTTTCCGGAGCGAGGCGCAAGAGCAGAAGAGTGTAGAAGCGTTGAATCGAAGTTGTTGTCGAAAGCCTGGGCGTTGGGTGCTATTTATAGCACCTCAGGGCGCCCTGGACGTCGGGGGCGCCCCCCCACGTGTCACGCGATCCGAGCTTTGCTCGGTCAACCTCTATCCCACTCGAATATGGATGAGGATTGACACTGGGGGCACCCTGGACGCTGGGGGCGCCTTGCTTGACTCCTTCAGCGCGGGCATCTCGGCTGGATAAGGGTAATCGGCTTCGCTGGCGTAGGCGTGGGGCGCCCTGGCTGCTGGGGGCGCCCCGGCCAGTGGTCAGCCAAAGCCTTTGTTGCTTCGCTTGTTTTGTGTTGCCCCTGGGGGCGCCCGGGACACTGAGGGCGCCCTGCTCAGCTACTTGCCTCTCTCCTTTGGGCATTCTGAGCTACAGACACACGTTCCTTCGGTCCTGCATCCAGGGTTAGTCCAAAACAATATAAAACAATAGAGTATTATGTTTATACAGCCTTAGCTGTCTTGGTTCTGACTTTGGGCCTCCAAAATGGAGCCCTAGGTCGAACCGACACCTATTGTTCCCTCGACGGGGAACACGTCCTCACCTACTCCTCTCGGGAGAATTTACCTGAAGCCAACCGCTCCTCTGGTTGGACTTTTACCTGGCGGTCCTTTGCCAGGTCTTGGATACCGAGCTGTCCTTCGCACGGTGCCTAGCAGTCCTTTGCTAGGGCTTTGTATCCTGGCATTCCTTCGCCAGGTGCCTAGCAGCTCTTCGCTAGGGCTTTGTTTCCTGGCAGCCCTTCGCCAGGTGCCTAGCAGCCCTTCGCTAGGACTTTGTTTCCTGGCAGCCCTTCGCCAGGTGCCTAGCAGCCCTTCGCTAGGGCTTTGTATCCTGGCATTCCTTCGCCAGGTGCCTAGTAGCCCTTCGCTAGGGCTTTGTTTCCTGGCAGCCCTTCGCTAGGGCTTTGTTTCCTGGCAGCCCTTCACCAGGTGCCTAGCAGCCCTTCGCTAGGACTTTGTTTCCTGGCAGCTCTTCGCCAGGTGCCTAGCAGCCCTTCGCTAGGACTTTGTTTCCTGGCAGCCCTTCGCCAGGACTTTTCCTGCACACTTGAGTAACATTGTTAGATCACCAATAAACTTAACTTTGAATCCTTTGCCAATATCAAAACAAGGTTCAATATGGTGCTTCCTACACCAACAATCTCCTCCTTTTTGATTTATGGCAACATAATTCAAAGTTAAGTTAAAAACTTATAACAGTTAAGAACAAAAGGTAAACAATGAAGTATAACTGTTTATGAACAGAATTAATGTAGAGTTAAAAAATCTTTATTTCTCATACTCCCCCTAAAACCCTGAATACTTATGTTATAAGGCACTTAAAATACTTAACTTTGACCTTTCCTCCCCCTTTGACATATATCAAAAACATACATGGGCGAACAAGGTTCTTAATAGGGAGTTTTGAGTTTTTGTAAAAATTTCTAAGTTTTTTGACAAAGTATTTTTCAAAAAAAAAAATAAAAGCCTTTGCACCAAAAGCTTTTTACACTTAGACAATTTTCCATTTTGAAGAGCTTTGCAAGCCTAAATTTTGTTTAAAACCAAAAAAAATTACTTAGGCAAAATTTTGAATTCAAATTTCCCAAAAACAATTTGTTTACCAAAAACATTTTTGCACACTTAGAAATATTTGTTTGGAAACACTTTGTGCATTTTGGAAAACAAGATCTTTAAGAAATTTCTAGACAAGTTTTTCATCAAAAAACTTTACTTGGAAATATTTGGCAAAATTTTTGAACAAGTTTTTTGCTCAAACAAATTTTGTTTATTAAGGAAAATATTTACTTAGGAGAAGACATGCACTTAACAAAAATTTGAAACACTTAGAAATACTTAGAAATTTTTGAAGCACTTTTTGAAAAAGAGATAAAGATTAAAACAATTTCTCTCTTTCCTTTCTCTCCCCCTTAATGTGAAATTCTTCTCCTAAGTTTTAAACCATTTCTAAGATAACCTTTAAAAAAAAAGAAAACGTTTAAGGAAGAATTTAATTTCTACTCTCCCTCTTGGCCATATATCAATAACAAAATATATTTTGAATGATGTTTTAAAAAAAATTTATGTATCAGAGCCTATGAGTTTTGAAAAAATACTTAGCATAATTCTTGAAAGTATAACAAAAAACTTTAAACTGCACCAACAAAACTTCACTTAAAAAATATTTTATATTTGTAGGCAAGTCTTTTAGAAACTTCATGCACTTAGAACACTATTGCCTTTACAAGTATTAGTACTTTTCAAAACATTGTACTTTGAAAAATAGAAGTACTTTTGAAGATTATGCAAAAAAAATTAATTTTATTTTGAATACTTGACTTGATTTCTTTTCCAGTCTGACACAATCCTAGGAAACCTTGTTAACTACAAGGACATTTTCCTAAGTGTCCTGGAAATTTTTCAACCCAAGTAAATATTATTTCAAAGGTATTTCAAAAATAATTTTATAAGCCACAAAAACATTTTAAAATAATATTATTTTGTACGACAAATGTTTTTGACACAATTTTGAAAATATAGTGTATGAAAACATATTATTTAGAAATGTTTAATAACTCCTTTAATTTGACCTCCCCCTAAACTTGATACAGTCCTTGGAAGCTTGTTGACCACAAGTATTTTTCCTCTGAGTTCTTAGGGTTCGATTTAAATTATAAGAATTATCTAATAACATCAAAACAAATAATTACCAAAAAAATATTTCAGAAATTCTTCTTTTGACTCAAACTCCCCCTAAATTTGACACATCCTAGGAGTCCTTATAGATCATGAAGTGGACCTTCCTTGTGTCTTTAGGGTTTATTAAAATCAAAAGAATAATTTTGAACAATCTTCTGAGTATGATAACTTTCAAGATAAATTTTTGAAAACATAACTTGAAATGATAACACAGTTTTCGAAAATCATGATGATAATTTTTCAACGAGATAGTAATATCGAGGGTTTTTGAATAAGTTTTAAAGTATAAGGTTTTTGAAAAATTTGAATTTTTCGAAAAAAAATTAAGAAGAACTCCCCCTGTATCCGACACAGTCTGTCTTTTATCTAAGTTCCGTAAGGGACTTCAGTGTTGACCAGGTTTGACTATATGGACTAGGGTTGACTATTTTGACTAAATCAGAATAAGCCCTAGACTCTATTTATTGTGATATTTGACAAAAAGATGTGATAAATGAAACAGTAGAGTACAGTACAATAAATTAAAAATTAGAGGTAAGTTTGAATAATTTTTGCAAACTTTTTTTTATTTAAAAGGATAGTGAATCATGCTTTTAGGTCCTAGATGTCTCACCCGGTTCTACGTAGTCAAACATGTTAACCTTATGGGTTGAGTGAGACAAATATTTAATTTTAACAAAAAAATGGTTAATTTTGAAACATTAAACCTTAGTTTTAAAAAATGATTTTTGAGGATTTTGAAATTAATTAGAATTTTAACATTGAATTTTAAAAGTTAGTTAAATTAAATTTGAATGTTAAAAGTCAGATGAATTAAATTTAAATTTTAAAAGTCAGATGAATTAAATTTGAATTTGATTGAATTAAATTTAATTTATTAAGATTTAATTGAATTTAATTGATTTAATTAAGATTTGATTTTGATTTAATTGAATTAATTAAGATTTGATTTTGATTTAATTAAGATTTGATTTTTATTAATCTGAATTAGTTGGTTGGGTTGGACTCAACTTTTAGGTCCTAAGCATCTCACCCATTTCTAAGTGACAAAACAGGATATCCTTAACTGTTTTGTGAGATGCATATTTTAATAGAAAGATTAATTTTGAAAAGTTAAATTAATTTTTAAACCCAATTTAAATTTATTTTGAAAAGAGATATTTGGATCTAAAATTAACTGAAAATTTGTGTTAGATTCAAATTTAACAAAGAGTAAATTGAATTTGAATTTCAAAAATTGGCTTCTAGGTCTTGGCGAAGCATAAGGCCTTCTTTGGCCGTAGCCTTATTGGATCATCAACCCTTTCCTAGACAAAGCCTTTTAGTGAAATTTCATCTTCAAAATTACTTTTTGGTAAATTCTGGTCTAACTAGTTTGGGTCTTGGATCGGTAGCTTCGGCTAGTTCCGCCAAGATGGCTTCCCTAACGTACTATCATCTCACCTCCACCCAATACTATGTTGTTCAAATTTCAATTAATTGATTTAGTCCTTACACTAACCAATCCTAATTCTAAGCAAAAAAGAACAAAAATAAAAAGAAACACATAATTAAAACAAACAATTGTCTAAGTAAGGTCACAATTGGAGTAATACTCCGGATTTTCGAAATCAGCAAGATTATGAATTAAATTTTCTAACTTATTGACCTTATGTTTTAGGGTTTCATTTTCTTGTTTCAATTTTCTGAAGTTTGCTTTAATTAAGTTACATGAATCAATCACATTATTCAAGGTAAATAACGGATTTTCAAATATTGTAAATTTACCTTTGTCGATCGTTTGTCCGGCATTCTTGGTAACTCTTTTATCTGTGCATTCACGTTGGTAATGCCTGAACTCCTGGCACTTGAAGCATTGAATGCGACTTTTGTCCATTCATGCTTTTGGAACTGATTCCTTTATCGCCGTCAGTGGTGTCGTTCGAATCTTACGAGTAGGACATTCACTTTGGTAGTACCCTCTCTCCCTGCATGTGTAACAAATTACATGATTTTTAAAATCTGATTTTACACTTTTACCTTTTGGTTCCTTATTGGGAATCTCCCCCTTGATTCTTGCCGCCTCGGATCTAGGCTCATCTTCTGATTCTGTGTCTGAGTCGGACTCGGGTACTAGTTGAAGCTCCTTCTTTGGTGGTTCTTTGAGATTTTTCCCTGCAAAAGAATTTACACCTTCCTCGACCATTACAGTATCTGTTTGATTATTTAATTCAAATTTTGAAAAGAATTCAAAATTAGTTACCGTCTCAGTCGATTCGTCGTCTGATTCTGGTTCGACTTTGGATTCGGGTTCAGACTCTGACTCGGCTGTTTATGCTTGGACCGAAAGGGCAAGATAACTTACCTGATCTTCTTCTTCATTTGAGATCTCTTGATGAAGATTAATCAATTTTTCCCAGATTTCTCTAGCACATCTGCATGGACCTACTAGCTCGAGTTGCTCCTTGGTTAGGCCACATTGTAGGATTACAGTTGCCCTTGCATCGGTCTCAATTTGGTTGAGGGTGTGTTCATCCAGTTTGTCCTACTCGATTGATGACTCATCTTCTACGGGAAACAAGAATCCCATTTGGATGATCTGCCATAAGTCCATGTGGGCCTTCAGAAGGGACTCCATTTGACATCTCCAAAACGTGAAGTTCTCGCCGGAGAATAGTGGTGGACAGGCACTGTTCCACTCATGGTTGGCCATTTAGTTTAATCCTTGCACACAAAAGAAATAACAGAAATGTACCAAGACTTGGTCTTGGATTAGTAGTGCGGGAGAAGGGAAAAAAATAGCCCAAAATAAATGTTGCACGAATTTTGAAGCGAAATAATAATAAAATAATAAAAACAATTTATGATAAATTTTTTAAAAATGTTGATTTTGTCAATTCTGATTAATGATGAAAAAGTAGGAATTTAATGTTTAGGAAAAAATTTGCTTAGCACGATTTTCGAGAAAAATATTAAAATAATAATTAAAAAATTTTATGACAAATTTTCAAAAATTGTTCATTTTATCAATTCTGAGTTATGGTGAGAAAATAAGAATTCAAAATTGAAAAAGGCGTAAGAATATTTTAAACACACCTACAGATATTATTTATTTGAAATAACGATCGAGTGGTGTTGCACCACCTCGATTAAAGAAAAAGAAAAGAAATAAAATAAAAACTTTGTAAATCCGAAAAAAACTTTCAAACTGGTGGTTGCACCAAGTTTGAACTACCCCGCTTTGATACCACTTGTTGGATCGAGAGAACCGATAGAGGGGGGGGTGAATATCGGAAAGCGTTCGGATTTAAGATAGAGAATTTGCACAGCGGAAGATAAAAAACAAAACACGCAAACACAGTGATTTTTACTTGGTTCGGAGCCTAGGTCGACTCCTACTCCAAGGCCCACAGTCGTTGACCGTTTTCTACGGGCAATTCTATAAGTTCGCAAGTCAGTTTACAGTATTGAGTTACAAATATAGCACAGTAAACTTAACAAATAAAAAGCTCTTCTTTTACCGACGTCCGATGTAGGTTGTCTTTTTCGGAGCAGCGAGACGTCGTCGGCTCGAGTTGGGAGGTTTCCGGAGCGAGGCGCGAGAGCAGAAGAGCGTAGAAGCCTTGAATCGAAGTTGTTGTCGAAAGCCTGGGCGTTGGGTGCTATTTATAGCACCTCGGGGCGCTGACGGACCCAAATGATATGTCACGAAAGTGGGTCTCAAATTTAGATATGAATATAAAATGCTGGAAACCCTTTTTGCAATAAAAAATATGAAAACGTAGTAAAGGGGCCACAGGTCATATTTTTCCTCGGGACTAGTTGATGTTGTGTGATTCGAGCTTGTATTTATGTGTCGTTTGTGAATTTTGGGTTTCGAATAAAATTTGGTTTCAAATAAAAAATGGGAAAATCAATGAAAGCAAGAACTCAACTAAATGAGCTAAACGAAATATGGCGATTGATGAACTTAACCAATGAACAACTCCATCAAGGCTCTTAAACAATTTCGGAAGTCCAAACTTGATTTCACATGCAAACAAACTCTAAACAAAGGAATAAGGCAGTGATAGCAATTTTCGGGAACAAACACACTCAACACAAATGCTAGCTACAAAATTCAGAAAATTATGTCTTAAGCAAACTCCACTCGAACTAGCTACAATGTTTGGAAGCCGCTAATGCAAGGAAAATTAGAAATGCTCGAATCCGATTCTAACTGATTTTGGACACCATAGCACCCTAAAAATACCATAGAGCTTGATACAAAATAGTGCCTAAGCTGCCTTTTGATACAAGGTGCCGAAATTGACTTAACTTGATACAAGGACTGGAAAATCTGATGTGCCAAGAGGAATTGATGCTAAGTGCCCTAAAACATCACAACCAATTCGGAATTAACATGCAGGTCTGAAAGAATTCAGATAAAATCACTGATCAATCAAAATGAATCAAGGGCAGATAGGAAATGCAAGAAATCAGAAGGTGTGTGCAGAAATGCAGAAATGCAGGGATAACATGTAATATTCAGCAACTGAATTGGATGCTAAAGCCAAACAACAACTGAAATCTATTGCTCCATGCTAATATTCACATACAATTCCTAAGAACTCAATTTAATTGATTGTAAATGTAGGAATTGAGGCTGAAACACAACTGAACTGCCGAATGTGCAGAAACTGATGTAGAATTGATGCAAGTGCAGAAACGGATGCAGAATTTCAGCACTTATTTGAATGCCGAACAAGCAAACCAACAAATTGAAATCAATGCCCTAATCTACCATTCGAAAAGGACTGAGAAGAACCAAAGATTACTTGACACAACTCAAGAATTTGAAACTGTAAATGGGTTTGCAGATTTGAAACTGCAATTTTTGCAGAAGCAAAAATTTGGCACGCAGCAATGCAGCTGAGTCCAATTTGCAGAATGGATACCAGGGTTTTGGAGATGAAACAAACTGAAAGGTAAATTCAGAAGAAGAAGCTAAAGACAAGAACTGATATAAAGGAAGAAAACTAATACGCAATGCTGTAATTGGAAAACAAATTCTGTAACTGAAAAGTTGATACGCAGCTAACAAACTGGCACGCAAGCTAAAAACAGGAAATAAACTGTGATTAATTCTAAAGGATTCTCTAACAAGCAATCTAAATAACTACTTGCAACATTGAAACACTAACTAGAGCTGGAAGAATTCAGAAATTGAAACTAAGTGGCTGATACGCAAAACAGAAACAGGACACTACAGAATTCAAAAATTACAGCTAGAACATGAAATTGCAACAAGAATTTAAACCCCAATCACTTCATTAGCTCAAGGTCTCTTTGTTCGTCATGCAAAGGCTGGCCTCGAACCCCTAAGCTCAGCAAATCAGTGGAGCACAGCTTGGATTGATAAACTTTGCTCAAACTGCACGCGGCTGAAATTTTCCAGTCCAATCTCTTCTATCTCAATGGATGGATTGCGATGATGGTTTGAAGAACATCCGAGCTCACCTGAGAACCCCTACAAGCAGCTCAAATGATCGGAAGTGGCTTGTGGATGAGAAACAAGCGATTGGTTAGCAGAGATGCCGAAACCCTCAAACACCACTGTCCGGATGAACTTTGAACTGAATTCTCCACCCAAGCTATCTCCAATGATTCAAATCTCGATCTAGATGAAGAGTTGAGGTGGTCGCGCCCCTTGGATTGAAGAAATTATCTAAAAACAGTGAAGAAACGCTAAGAACTGAAGAAGAACATATTGCGGCGAGGAAGACGCGACAGGGAGAAGCGCTGGGAATTTTTGATTAAGTAGCTAACAATTGACGGCCCAGATTTATCGGAGGAAATCCAACGCTGATCTTGCTCTGATTTGAGCCAAACTTTGAGGATGTTGATCAGGGGTCAGGATCTGCCTCGTGGTAGCTCAGATCCTCCAGATATGCAACGGATGGTCCAGATCAACCTAATCTTTGAATGGACGATCTAAAGCCCTCCGAGCTTGATCCAACGGTTGAATGAACTCTGATTGGGATGAAACCTTTAGATCTTGATCAGAGTGCTTGATCAACCCTAACCCTAGCTCGGATTGCTTCAGATGGTCCCGGATGGCTCAGATCTAGCCGCTTTTGTATCGGACGGCCCGGATTAATCCGAAACTTGATAACTCAATCCGGGTCCACTTCCAACTCAAGTTTGACCCAGTATGCCCTAGGTCCATGAACCTTTCATGCCTACAAAAATAGATCAAAAATTTAGTGGCCAAATAATCCAATTTAATGCAAATTTACAATTAAGTCCAAAATAAGAGGAAGTTCTAAAACCTAGGGTAAAATCACAATTAAGCAAGTAAAGCATGGGTCAAACATGGATTTTAGCAATTAAAATAATCAACAAAAATGGTATCTATCAGGCGCCCTGGACGTCGGGGGAGCCCCCCCACGTGTCACGCGATCCGAGCTTCGCTCGGTCAACCTCTATCCCACTCGAATAGGGATGAGGTTTGACACTGGGGGCGCCCTGGACGCTGGGGGCGCACTACTTGACTCCTTCAGCGCGGGCTTCTCGGCTGGATAAGGGTAATCGGCTTCGCTGGCGTAGGCGTGGGGCGCCCTGGGCACTGGGGGCTCCTTGGGCGTTCGGGGCGCCCTGACTGCTCGGGGGCGCCCCGACCAGTGGTCAGCCGAAGCCTTTGTTGCTTCGCTTGTTTTGTGTTGCCCCTGGGGGCGCCCAGGACACTGAGGGCGCCCTGCTCAGCTACTTGGCTCTCTCCTTTGGGCATTCAGAGCTGCAGACACACGTTCCTTCGGTCCTGCATCCAGGGTTAGTTCAAAACAATATAAAACAATAGAGTATTATGTTTATACAGCCTTAGCTATCTTGGTTCTGACTTTGGGCCTCCAAACTGGAGCCCTAGGTCGAACCGACGTCTACTATTCCCTCGACGGGGAACGCGTCCTCACCTACTCCTCTCGGGAGAATTTACCTGAAGCTAACCGCTCCTCTGGTTGGACTTTTACCTGGCGGTCCTTTGCCAGGTCTTGGATACCGAGCTGTCCTTCGCCCGGTGCCTAGCAGTCCTTCGCTAGGGCTTTGTATCCTGGCATTCCTTCACCAGGTGCCTAGCAGCCCTTCGCTAGGGCTTTGTTTCCTGGCAGCCCTTCGCCAGGTGCCTAGTAGCCCTTCGCTAGGACTTTGTTTCCTGGCAGCCCTTCGCCAGGTGCCTAGCAGCCCTTCGCTAGGGCTTTGTATCCTGACATTCCTTCGCCAGGTGCCTAGCAGCTTCGCTAGGGCTTTGTTTCTGGCAGCCCTTCGCCAGGTGCTGCACCCCCAGGTGCCTAGCAGCCCTTCGCTAGGACTTTGTTTCCTGGCAGCCCTTCGCCAGGTGCCTAGCAGCCCTTCGCTAGGACTTTGTTTCCTGGCAGCCCTTCGCCAGGACTTTTCCTGCACACTTGAGTAACATTATTAGATCACCAATAAACTTAACTTTGAATCCTTTGCCAATATCAAAACAAGGTTCGATATGGTGCTTCCTGCACCAACACATTAGTGTAATTCTATGGTTAGGATAAACCACACCTAAATACACTACAACCATCCCGATGGTTTGTCCAACTCCATCTCGGTTGTGAGCCTCTTCTTATTCTCTGCAAGGGACTAATAACATGATCTTCTGTGCATCACTACACACCATGTTATCTACAATGCAATGTATCAGACATTTGTGCACATACTATTATAAACATGCAACCTATGATTTTGTGATTCTCTTTCAAAACGTAGATGTTCTTATACAAAAAGCAAGGCTTTTAGTATACATCCTAATAATCTCCCACTTATACTACAAGACTTTGCTATCCTCAAAATGTCATACATCTAACACCCTGATCCTCCACATGCCTAAAAGCTCTCGCTACCAAGGCCTCGGGAAAAGATCTTCCTAGGTTGCCCTCTGATGTAATCTAGGCAACAACAGCTATTCCTCATTAGGGTGGTACTTGCACTCTATTTGTTTACTCTCCTTATGGACTCGTGGTTCCTTCGAGTTTGCAACTACACCATTGTTATCACAACAAAATGTGATAGCTCTGAGCAAACCAGGAATCACATTGAAGTCCATCTTGAGGTTCCTGAACCATATAGCTTTCTTGGCAGTCTCAAAGACTGCCATATACTCAGCTTCCATGGTGGAGTCCGACATGTAGCCGCTGCACGACACTCTTCCAACTATGGTTCCACCTCCTAGAGTAAACACAAAACCCCGAGGAATACTTATATTTGCCCCTATCTAATTGGATGTCTGTATCCGTATAACCCATAGGGAATTGGTCTGCCCGGTATACCAACATATAAACCTTAATCCTTCTCATGCACTAATATATGCTTTTACCGTAGTCCAATTTCCTTGATCTGGTTTACTCTAATATCTGCTAACCATACCCACAGAAAAGCAGATATCCGGTCTCGTATACTACATAGCATATATGAGACTTCCTACAACCGATGCATAAGGAACAGCCTTCACCTTCTCTTCTATTTCCTTTGATGTTTTAGGACACATCTCCTTTGATAGAGAACTCCACTCCTAAAGGTACAAAACCTTTCTTGGAGCTTTATGCTAGAACAAGCTAGGACAGTGTCTATCTATGAAGCTTGGGATAAGCACAACATCCTTCTATGGTGATCCCTTACAACTTTGATCCCCAAGGATATGTCCTGCTTCTCCTAAGCCCTTCATATCAACCTGCTTGAACAACCATACCCTTACGTCTGATAATACTTTATTATTGTTGCCAATCAACAAAATATTATTTACGTGTAGTACAAGAATACCACTACGTTTCTGTCACATACACAGATCTTATTCGACCATTGAACAAATCCATACGACTGGATTATCTTATCAAAGCGAATGTTCCTCATTATAGGTCCAAGGATCTTGATTCATGGTCGCCAGGGACCAAGTCCAAAGACTCTCCCAAGAACATGAATCCTTCAGGTTGACTAACAACCCTCCCACTACGACAAGGTACCACCTGTGTATCTTCTGTGACACCCGGTGCAATGACTTATGGTATACCCTCTTGTACAGTTGGTACTAAGGTCAGAGTGTCCCCTCTTAATTACTCAAAAATAATTCTACTCATGGGCGTATGGTTCATCCTATAGTCATCCTCTAAGAATCAGGAATTCGTGCCAACGAATACCCTCTGATCCTTAGGACTATAGAACCACCTTTCGTTCTTCTAGGATAGCCTACGAACAAGCACACTTCTGCACTAGATTCCAACTTATTAGTATCTTCCTTCAGCACATGTGCTGAACTATCCCAAATCTGAACATGTCTTAGACTAGGCTTTCGCCCAGTCCACACTTCTACGGGAGTAGAGAGTACTGACCTAGATAGTATCCAGTATGTACGCTGTCGTTTCCAGAGCATATCTCCAGAACGAATCTGGCATCTCGGAGCAACTCATCATTAACCTAACCAACTCTATAAGAGACCTTTTCCTTCTCTCCGTTGCACCATTCTGTTGGGGCGTACCGGGTGTAGACAATTTGGGACTGACTCCCAACCTCTGATAAGTAAGTCCTAAACTCTCCCCAAGATGTACTCATCACTACGATCCAATCGTAGTGTCTTGATACTTTTACCTTGATGCTTCTCCACATCAGTCTTGAATTCTTTGAATCGATCAAAAATTCAAACTTGCGGCATATCAAGTAAACGTATCCCTACCTTGAATAATTCTCTAAAATAGATGAAGTATTCAAGGCTACCTCTATGCTGGAGAGACTAAGGACCTACACAAATCAGAATAAACCAATTCCTAACATACCTTTGGCTCTATACCCCTTGACCTTGAAAGGCCTCTTGGTCATCTTACCTTCCAAGCAAGATTCAAAGGTTTAGGAAGTCTTCCACCACCAATGAACCCAAGGGCCAATTGGATATCAACCTTTGACCCTTTGAATTCTACTAAGGTTAATAAGACCAAGCCTTAGATACCAAAGATATGTTTGGTTCATCTCGGAAGGAACCTTTCTCTTATTTTGGTTAGATGATGAGCTATTAACATCTAATTACATCATGGGAGCTTTTGGTTCTAAAATGCACACATTGCTTATTTATGTTCCTAAACAGATAATCTTTCTATTCCTCTTTTCATAATAAAAAGTAATAAAATATCTATTATTCCAGAAACCGAACAAAAGTTCTTTCCAAAAATTAGGTACATAAAAGCAATCTCTTTAAAACCAAAACTTTATTATCCTCTCTCTAATAGACAAATAAATAAATAACTCCCACTACAATAGACATCTCCGTAACCTATCCCATGTAGACAGTAATCTCCTCCTCAGCTAGTCATCGGGTTTCCTAGAACCCCTGCAAAGAAATACAGACATGATTACTGGCATCCGTATCAACTCACCAGGTACCGGTAGATAACACCGCTAAACATGTTCCAATGACAAAAGAAAAAGATATACTTGAATTATTACTCTGACGGTGGGGACAGTCCGCCTTCCAATGTCCAGACTACTTGCACGTGAAGCACTTACCTTTCGGCTTCTTCACGCGACTCTGAGGTCTCTGTAATCCTGCCACTTTCTTTACCCCAACTTGTTTATTCTTCTTCTTGCCTTTCGGTTTAGAAGTAGAAACCCCTTGAGCAATGAAAGTATGTGAACTCTGAAGAGAAAACTCCTCTGCCGCCTGGAGTTTTGTCAAAAGTTCCACCCACAAATATATACATTTGTTCATATTGTAGCTTAGGCGAAACTTGTAACACCCCAAAATTTTCCCATATGAAATATTATGAATTCATGAAACATTATTATTATGAAATGTTATGATGGGCTTGGTTTAATGGGCTTTGATATGGATTAGTGCAAAATGTAATAAAAAGAAGATGTAGAAAGGAGGAAGCAAGGATTGAACCTTGAACCTCCTAGTTGCACTAGTCATGTCATAACCAATGAACCAAGCCATGTTTCATATTGAGAGAATAAGAAACATGCTTGTTAAAGCTAGGGAAGTGAAGAGACATGTCTCTTCATGAGAAAAGTATAAATAAGAGATGAAGAGGTTGGAATAACTTCCTCTCTTCTTCTTCCTCACTCTCCCCACTCCAAAACCGAAACCTAAGCCTCCCTTCTCCTTTTCAATTTTCGAAAAAACACAACCCTAGGGTTCTAACCCTAGGGAATTGGAAGGAAGAAGAATCCTTCAAGGATTTTGCCCTCTACTAGGGCCAAGAGTGCTAGAGAAGTCTAACAAGGGAAATTCTCACCTCTCCTTCAATCAAGGGTACCCTAAGGAATAAGAGAACGAGAAATTCAAGCGAAAGGATGTAAGTATCCCCTCGCCTGCAGTGTAATGGTTATTGTATGAGTTCTTCTCCTTGTAGTTTTCGAAAAATGGGGATCCCTTTAGTGAGTTTCGGCCACCCCCTTAGAGGAGGCCTTGGTTACTTCTTGTTACATGAGTAGACCCATGGAACTTAGGGTATATGTATATGTTGTTTCCTTCATGATGTTATGAACAAAATTTTAGGGTTTTGCCCTTGTATAGGTTTCGGCCAACCTTAAAGAGGAGGCCTTGGTTACTCCTTGTTGCATAAAAAGACCCCTTGGAATTTAGGGTATACTTATATGTTGTTTTCCCTACATGTTGTGATGACAAAAATTAGGGTTGAACCCCCTATAAGGTTTCGGCCAAATCATGAAGCAAAGAGGGTTTAGGGTTGTATGATTTCCTATGATGTATCCATGTTTAGTAGTGTAGACAAAGTGTTTGTGTGAAACCCAAGTTCAAGAACCCTAGTTCCCCTACCCTTGACTTTCGGCCAACCCTAGAAAAATTAGGGTTTAGGGTACATGATTATCCTAGGATGTATTCTAGGCTTAATATGTTGCATGATATGTATGTGAAGGTTAACTACCCTACGAGACATGATTATGTTTAGTAAGATGATATGTATATGCATGAGATGTCTAAATGAAATGCTTGATTGGAAATCTTAAGGTTCCCTAGCATGTGATATTCGGCCAAGGCATGAACATTAGGGATTGTGAAGGTTAAATTACCCTACGAGACATGATTATGTTAGTAAGATGATAAGTATATGCATGTGATGTTTAAATGGAATGCTTGATTGGAAATCTTAATGTCCCTAGCAGGTGATATTCGGCCAAGGCATGAGCATTAGGGTTGTGAAGGTTGATTACTCCATGATGTATGCTATGCTTAGTATGATACATGATGTATATATATGTGATGCTTGTATGGGATGTTTGATGTCAAAGATCTAAGCTACCCTACCTTTGATTTTCGGCCAAACCCTAGGTTTAGGGTTAGGAAGGGTTAAATTAAACCATGAAGCATGTTATGATATGAATATGATTGATGTGACCAATTTTGTCATATATAAGTATGTTAAGTGGTTGAAATATGATGTATGTATGAACATGCCTTATAGCCCATGGGGCACCCTTATGAAATTGCATGTGATATGTATGTTAAAATGCTTGAAAGGATACTCTACTAAATATGGGATCAAGAGCACCCCTTATGTTGTGTGGTGTGTCCCTATGGGATCATGAGCACCCTTGAAGAGTGGTGTGTCCCTTAAGAGTGGATTTGGAGTACTCCTTAGCATATATGTAAAAGCATGATAAGTATTTTACTTTGAGAGTTGTGTACCCGACTCGGAAGGGGGTCGTTAAACAAATCCGGGGTGCATGTTAACGTAAGGTCATGGCTCCGGTAGGACGGAAGGGTCCTGCTCTAATTGGTTGGTGGCTCGCTACCCCAATTCATTAGGGAACGCGCAATAGGTAACGCGCGATATGTGGTACACAACCGTGCCCAATATGATATGGATGTATTTTTAAGTAATACCATTATGAAATTGTTTTGAAAACATTCATTGAAACATTTATTATATGTGAAGGGTATGCTTAAGGTACTTTATACTGCATGCTTAGAAACTTGATGTTTAGTATGCTTTGATGAACTTATGCTTATGATTTATTATGCGTACATGCTGTATTCTTTCGTATGGATTTTGCGAGTAGGACAGGATCCTTACTAAGCATTTGTGCTTACTAGTTTATGTGTTGTCTTATGCTGCAGATAAGGGTAAGGAACACTTAAACTAAAGGAAGAGGCAGGAGGCTGAAGATGTGTGGGGTGGTGGCTCGGGAAGAAAGATTTCTATATCTACATTATTATGCTTTTGTTAATGTTCCCTTGATAATGAATGCTAGTGATTAGAGTTGGTACTTTTGAATATTAGAGATTTCACTTGGATTACTCTTATATGTTGAGTTGAACTACTTGTGAACCTACCATGTTCTAATCATTAAAGCAAGATATCTGATTGGCATGCACTGACTAACATACTTAGCACTGGTAAATATCACTTGGTAGTCTTAGACAAGCATGCTCAGTACTTAGTCCTTGCCTTGTTGTTTTAAATTTTATGCTAGAGGAAAAAAAATATATGATTGATTGTACGTAACCCCACCCCGAGTGTAGATATAAGGGCGGGCGTTGCAGGTTGGTATCATAGCAGATTTCCCCTCCACCACACACACATCAAGCTTCATCCTGCCGCTTCCAAGTAAGAGATCCTAACCTCGCTTTATTTTATTTCATGTACAGTAATGATATATAGAGATGATTTATGCTTGCATAACAAGAGAAAGTAGCGTTAATTCTTATGTAGCTTATTTATCACCTGTATGATAGATATGGCTAGAGGACGTAGCAATCGGGGTAATGAGACCGCACCCCCACCTAACATGATGCAAGTGATCACGGACCTACAGCGTCAGGTCACTGAACAACAGCAGATAATAAACACTCTGATGACCCAGCAGGGGAACACTGCAACCCCGCAGGAAAGTCAGAATGTGATACCTACTGAGCCTCCGACTGCACAGGCACCCCCGGACACTTCGGCCCGAGGAGTCCGACAGGAGGCCTATCTGATTCAGTGGCAGAGACTGAAGCCGAAAAAGTTCTCTGGCACCTGCGAGCCCTGGGACGCCCAGGCCTGGCTCAAGACAGTTGAGAGTACAGTGGAATTATTAGACTGGCCCGAGCATGAGAAAATTAAATGTGTCTCGTTCTGCCTCACTGGCGACGCTAGGATGTGGTGGGAACGGGTAAAAGCTAGAAGGTCAGTGGACCAGATGAAGTGGAAGGACTTCGAGTCTGAGTTTCTGGAAGAATTCTTTAATATACGATTCACAAATAGGCACTTTGATGAGTTCACTGAATTCCGGCAGGGAAATCTCTCAGTCAACGATGCCGTTAAGCAATTTAACCGACTGGCACGATTATGTACGGAATTGGTCAGTACAGAGAAAGAAAGGGTTAGATTAATGCTTAGGATGCTCAGGCCCGAAATAGCCCTGAATGTAGCTGGCGGCGTTAATAGGCCCCAGACTGCAGAGGAGCTGTTCAGCAACGCCCTTATTACCGAGCATTATCTAAAGAATATTAACCAGCAGAGCCAACCACTGACCGCCAGCAAGAGTCAGAATCAGTCGGGAGGTCAGAAACCTCCGAATAGCAACCCCCACTGGAAAAAGAACCACAACGGAAAGAGAAAGCCATGGAATAAATCTGCCAGTGGTTATTTAGGCAAGAAGCCTAAATATTCCCAATGTGCCACTTGTGGGAAGATGCACCTAGGGACATGCCTTTTAGGCGCCAGGAGATGCTTTACCTGCGGAAAGGAAGGACACATGGCCAGAGAGTGTCCTACTGCAGCCAAAGCTCCTCAACCGCAGTATGTTCAGTACAAAGGTGCTCCTCCCCAGCTACACCTGATGCAGGCAGCTATAGATGGTACTCATATATGCCAGGGGAGATTAGAGGCCCCGCCTGCCACGATAAACGCCAGGGTTTTCTCTCTTACGAAAGAAGACGTGGCGACCGCCTCTACCGTTGTCACAGGTCAGATATTTATTTACAGTCAGTATGCTACTGCTTTATTTGACACTGGGGCAACACATTCGTTTATCTCTATGTAATATGCCAAAAGAAAGGATATGTCACTGCAAGATTTAGACTGCAAATTTCTGACAACTCTGCCCTCGGGTGAGGTGATGCCCTCTACCCAAATGATACGTGCCGCACCAATCAGGATCGCAGATAGGGAACTCTACTATGATCTGATAGTGCTTGATATGTCAGATTATGATGTGATATTGGGCATGGATTTCTTGAACAAATACGGCGCCTCTATTGAGTGCCGTAAACGAAGGGTTATCTTCCGACCTGAGGCGGGAATTCTATTCGAATTTATGGGAGAGTGACAGGCCCAAAATTACTAATTAATTTGTCACGAAATGTATGGGCTCATCAAATTTAAATATTTATAAATAAATGAATGCTGGAAACCCTTTTTACAATCAAGATATGAAAAGCGTAGTAAAGGGGCCTCAGGTCGTATTTTTCTCGGGGCTAGTTGACGTTGTTTGATTCAAGCTTGTGTTTGTGTGTCGTTTGTGTTTGTGGGTTTCGAATGTGATTTGGGTCTTGGGTTGCAATCAGAAATGAAGATTCAATAAAGGAATAGAAAACTCAATCATGGAACTTAACAAATGAACTCAAACAATTTGGAGCTTAATTGCAACTTAAACTAATGTAGAGAGCAATTCTGATTCAAGGCAAAACAAAGCTGAGCAATGAAGCATAATTCAATACATCTAAGAACAGTCCAATACAATTCAATTCCGAAACTCATTTGATACCAAATTCCTTCAACTAGAAATGATATGCAAAGTTTAAACTTGAAATTCAGATTCAATTCAGATTTAAAGCAATCTGTTTTCAAGCTCAATAGCACACTTAAAAGTATGTTTTAACTTGATACATTTCAATGCTGAACTAAACTTGATAAAACATGAGGAATTTGAGTTGACTTTCCACCAAAATGCAGAACTAATGTGCCAAAACTGCAGAAATGTACAAGCTGGAATACAGAAATCTGAATAGAAATTTCAGAAACAATTGTGATGTAAAACAGAGATTCAGATCTGAATACAATGGCAGAAGTGGAGACAACCAATTAGGATCAAATCGAATGCCACAAGATGGGAACAATTCTGAGTTCAGAAGCAAGAATAGATTGCTGTGCAGAAATTTAATCCACTGCAGAACAAGAATGCAGAAATTCGGCACAGGATCAAATATTAAAGCACCAAACCTAATTCAGAGTCTAAGGCACCAAATGAATGTTTCAGCAATGTTTATGAGCACTAACGTTCACCCAAAATTTGATCTCAGAGCCCTGTTAATCAACTCATGCAGAACTAAACTGACACTTCAGAAATGATGTGATACGCATGTAAAGAATATATATGTGCCAAGACTGAGCTGAATACTAAATTCCAAACGTGTAGCTGTCAATTAGGAATGGCACTGGTTATTCAGCTTTGATAACAAGGTTAGTAGTAAGGGATTTGCAGAATCGACTGAAGAAAATCAGATCAAAACTGCTCGACTCAAATTCAAACAACAAACACAAGTGAGTGCGCAGCAATGTGGCATTAATTGTAGAAATTCAGCAAGAGTATTGGATACAAACCCAGAAAATGAGCTGAAATGGGTACACAATCCTAAGATCAGCAAGGCTTAAATAGATCTCATGTTTATTTGACACAAAAACTCAGAAATAAGCAGCTAACTCGCAGCTGATACACAGCGCAGAGTGGAAATGAAACAACTGTTCATTGACTGAAGTTAATTTGCAGGAATGGTGATAGGAATTTAGACACCATCCGAATGCAAGTTATGGCAATTGAATTAGCTGTTGTAAACAACTGATATTAACTCAGAAACAAACTGAGACAGAAATGAATGAAGTTTTCAGAAATCAACTGCAGGAATTCAAACAACCTGAAAACAGAATTTGTTGTGCAGATAAACAGAAATGAAATGCTGAACCACTAAGCTAGACAAAAACTAGAAACTGAAGCTAAAAGTGAACAACTTAGTTCAACCAAATTGAAATACTAGATACGAAATTAGCTAAAGGTTTCAGAGCTAAAGAGAATTGCAGAAAAGAAGAATGATACGCAAAATTAAGTTGGCACGCAAGCACCAAGAATCTGATACGCAAGCATAAAACACATAAATAAACTGTAATTAAATGCAATCTATCACTAACAAGCTAGCTAACTGAGGGAAGATCATATTAAAACCACTAATTAAGCAGAATCAAGCCAAGATCGAAGCTAAATCAACTGATGAAGATATTCAGAAACAGAAACAGCTACAGAATTGAAATTACAACTAAGAAAACTGAAAATTAGCTAGCTAAACTACTCCTCAACCCTTTCTCAGCTCAAATGCTTCTTGGTCGTCAAGCAAGAGTGAGCCTCGAACCCGCAAGCTCAGCAAATCATCAAGAAATTGTCTCTACGGTGCAAATCCAACTCAGCTTGCTCAATTCTGAATTTCCCATTCGTCATCCTTCAATTCAGCTGTGTCCGCGGTTGATGATGAGTTGGGGATGATCCAAGCAATCTAGGGAACCCCTCCAGAAGCTCGGGTGGATGGAAATGGAGCACAACCGATCCAAAGGCAGCAATTGAACAAAACTGCGGAAACCTCACAACAGCTTCGTTTTTGGGCAAATCTGAGCTAGAACCTCACCGATGAAACCTTCCAAATGACCTAACACATGATCTAAGAAAGGAATTGAGGGGTCGCGCCCCTTGGATGAAGAACTCTACTGAAGAACAACTAAGAAAACGCGAAGACGATGAAGAAACGGCGGAGACGCGACGAGGAGAAGCTGGGCAGCGTTTCTGATTAAATAGGAAATAATGGACGGCTGTGATTGATTTGATGAAATCCAACGGTAGATCTTGATCTGATTTGAGCCAAACTTTTATGATGATGATCTGGGGTCAGGATCTGCCTTGTGGTAGCTCGGATCCTCCAGATATGCAACGGATGGTCCAGATCAACTCTATCTGTGAATGGACGCTCTAGAGCCCTCCTTGCTTGATCCAACGGTTGATTTAGCTCTGATTGGGATGAAACCTTCAGATCTTGATCATAGAGCTTGATCAACCCTAATCCTAGCTCGGATTGCTTCAGATCGTCCCGGATGGCTCAGATCTAGCCGCTCTTGAATCGGACGGCCCGGATTAATCGTAGGCTTGATAATTCGATCCGGTTCACATCCGACTCAGGTTTGGCCCAGTATGCCCTAAGTCCAGGATCCTTTCATGCCTTCAAAAATATATCAGAAAATTTAGTGGCCAATTAATCCATTTTAATGTAATTTTGCAATTAAGTCCAAAATAAGATAAAGTTCCAAAACCTAGGGTAAAATCAGAATTAAGCAATAAAAACATGGGTCAAACATGGATTTTAACATCTAAAATAATCACAAAAATGGTACTTATCAGAGAGCCGAAGAAGAGGACAAGCAAATTCTTGTCGGCTCTGAAAGCAAGGAAGATGTTAGAAAAGGGATGCTCTGGATTTCTAGCTCATGTGGTTGATACCAATCCTACAGAGGGCCCGAAGCTAGGAGACGTCAAAGTCGTATGCAATTACCCAGAGGTATTTCCCGATGACTTACCAGGGTTAGCACCCGAAAGAGATATAGAATTTGCAATTGAGTTGGTTCCTGGTACTAACCCCATTTCTAAGGCACCGTACCGTATGGCGCCAACGGAATTAAAGGAATTACAAGGACAGTTACAAGAGCTGCTTGACAAGGGACTCATCCGCCCTAGTCATTCCCCCTGGGGAGCTCCCGTACTGTTCGTGAAAAAGAAGGATGGGTCGATGCGAATGTGTATCGACTATCGGGCGCTGAACAACGTGATTATCAAGAACAGGTACCCTCTACCCAGGATAGATGACCTGTTCGATCAACTGAAGGGAGCCACGGTTTTCTCTATGATTGACCTGAGATCTGGTTATCACCAAGTTAGGGTGAAAAAGGAGGATATACCGAAGACGGCTTTCCGAACCAGATACGGACATTATGAGTTCATAGTTATGCCATTTGGAGTTACCAATGCTCCAGCTATGTTTATGGACTTAATGAATCGGGTATTCTCAGCATTCCTCGACAGATTTGTGATCGTCTTTATCGACGATATTCTGATATATTCGAGAACTCCCGAAGAACATGCTGAGCACCTGAGTATAGTACTACAGATTCTTCAGAAGGAACAACTGTATGCTAAATTTTCCAAATGCGAGTTCTGGCTCGATCAAGTATCATTCTTGGGACATGTTATCTCCAAGGAAGGAGTAATGGTGGACCCAATTAAAATTGAAGCTGTGAGTAACTGGACCAGACCCAAGAATGCCAGCGAAATCAGAAGTTTCCTCGGGCTAGCAGGCTATTACAGAAAATTCGTAGAGAACTTCTCTCGGATTGCAGCCCCTATGACAGCTCTTACAAAGAAAGACAAGAAATATGTATGGACCGAGGAATGTGAGAAGAGCTTTACTGAACTGAAAAGGAGGCTGACTAGCGCTCCAATATTGACTCTTTCAGAGAGTGATATGGGTTTCGATATGTACAGCGACACATCCAAACTTGGACTCGGAGCTGTGCTTATGCAAAATGGGAAGGTAATTGCCTATGCCTCTAGGCAACTGAAGGAACATGAAAGAAACTATCCTACCCATGACTTAGAGTTAGCAGCGATGGTCTTTGCACTGGAAATATGGAGGCACTATCTATATGGAACTCAGTGTAAAGTTTATACAGATCATCAGAGTCTGCGGTATTTCTTCACCCAGAAAGATCTGAATATGAGACAACGCAGATGACTTGAATTGGTCAAGGATTATGACTGTGAGATCCTGTACCATCCGGGAAAAGCCAACAAGGTAGCCGATGCTCTCAGTAGAAAATCATGTGCTGCTTTGGTGTCTTTATCAGCTTTGTCCCAACCCTTAGGGGAAGAAATTATGAATTACGGGATTGAAATCATATCAGGACAGTTATCCACCCTGATGATTGCACCAACATTATTCGACGATATTCTGGAAAAGCAGAATCATGATCCGAGTCTTCAGAGAATCAAGCAAGAGGTTCTCGAAAGCAAGGACGATGGATTTAGAATTTCGGACAGTGGAGTTTTATATCTTCGGGACCGATTATGTGTTCCCGACGACTCCGACTTATAGACAAGAATCCTTGAGGAAGCTCACGGAACACCTTATGCGATGCATCCTGGGTCTACCAAGATGTATCAAGATCTGAAGAGCAAGTTTTGGTGGTCCGGTATGAAGCGAGATGTAGCCCACTATATCAGTATGTGTTTGACCTGCCAGAGGGTCAAAGCAGAACACCAGAGGCCTGGAGGGGTTTTGCAACCTCTGTCTATCCCCGAGTGGAAATGGGAAGACATCTCCATGGATTTCATCTCTGGGCTACCTAGAACGACGAATGGATATGATGGTATATGGGTTATTGTGGATAGACTCACCAAGTCTGCCCATTTTCTGGCTATTAGGATGACCTACTCAGTGGAGCAGTTCGCTCAACTGTACGTCAAGGAAATTATTCGACTGCACGGGGTTCCCAAGACCATCATCTCGGATCGAGATGGTCGATTTACTTCAGATTTTTGGGGACACGTGCAGAAGGCTCTTGGCACGAAGCTGAAATTTAGTACTGCCTTTCACCCCCAGACTGACGGGCAGACTGAAAGAGTAAACCAGATATTAGAGGACCTGTTACGAGCTTGTGCCTTGGATTTCAAGGGAAGCTGGTGTCGATACCTGAGCCTGGCAGAGTTTGCTTATAACAACAGTTATCAGGCTACTATCGGGATGGCACCGTACGAAGCACTATACGGAAGGAAATGCAGATCTCCTATATGCTGGCTTGAGAGTGGTGAAAAGAAGGAGATGGGACTCTAGACGGATATTATAGACGAAACCACTCAGGCTATAAAGAATATCCGCCAGAGGATAGAGACTGCTCAGAGTCGGCAGAAAAGCTACGCTGACAAGCGACGCAGACCTTTAGAGTTTGAGGTTGGGGATTCAGTATTCCTGAAAGTGGCCCCTATGAAAGGGGTAATGAGATTCGGGAAGAAAGGTAAGCTGAGTCCGAGATATGTGGGACCGTATCAGATTCTGAGACGGGTAGGCAAAGTGGCCTACGAACTGGAGTTACCGCCAGAAATGTCGGCTATCCACAATGTCTTCCATGTATCAATGCTCAGGAAATGTACCTCTGATGTGAATCAGATGATAGAGCCCCAACCAGTACAAGATCAAGAGAACCTAAGTTCCGAACGCCGACCTATTCAAATCTTAGACCGGGAAGTCAAAAAGCTAAGGAATAAGGAAGTACCCTTAGTAAAGGTTCTGTGGCGGAACGAACAATTTGAAGAAGCCACGTGGGAACGAGAGGAGGCAATACGATTAAAGTATCCGGAATTATTTTAAAGTTCGGGACGAACTTTTTATAAGGTATGGAGGATTGTAACACCCCAAAATTTTCCCATATGAAATATTATGAATTCATGAAACATTATTATTATGAAATGTTATGATGGGCTTGGTTTAATGGGCTTTGATATGGATTAGTGCAAAATGTAATAAAAAGAAATGTAGAAAGGAGGAAGCAAGGATTGAACCTTGAACCTCCTAGTTGCACTAGTCATGTCATAACCAATGAACCAAGCCATGTTTCATGTTAGAGAATAAGAAACATGCTTGTTAAAACTAGGGAAGTGAAGAGACATGTCTCTTCATGAGAAAAGTATAAATAAGAGATGAAGAGGTTGGAATAACTTCCTCTCTTCTTCTTCCTCACTCTCCCCATCCAAAACCGAAACCTGCTCCCTTCTCCTTTTCAATTTTCAAAAAACACACCCTAGGGTTCTAACCCTAGGGAATTGGAAGGAAGAAGAATCCTTCAAGGATTTTGCCCTCTACTAGGGCCAAGAGTGCTAGAGAAGTCTAACAAGGGAAATTCTCACCTCTCCTTCAATCAAGGGTACCCTAAGGAATAAGAGAACGAGAAATTCAAGCGAAAGTATGTAAGTATCCTCTCGCCTGCAGTGTAATGGTTATTGTATGAGTTCTTCTCCTTGTAGTTTTCGAAAATGGGGATTGTACCCGTTTAGTGAGGTTCGGCCACCCCTTAGAGGAGGCCTTGGTTACTTCTTGTTACATGAGTAGACCCTTGGAACTTAGGGTATATGTATATGTTGTTTCCTTCATGATGTTATGAACAAAATTTTAGGGTTTTGCCCTTGTATAGGTTTCGGCCAACCTCAAAGAGGAGGCCTTGGTTACTCCTTGTTGCATAGGAAGACCCCTTGGAATTTAGGGTATACTTATATGTTGTTTTCCCTACATGTTGTGATGACAAAAATTAGGGTTGAACCCCCTATAAGGTTTCGGCCAAATCATGAAGCAAAGAGGGTTTAGGGTTGTATGATTTCCTATGATGTATCCATGTTTAGTAGTGTAGACAAAGTGTTTGTGTAAATGTTTGTGTGAAACCCAAGTTCAAGAACCCTAGTTCCCCTACCCTTGACTTTCGGCCAACCCTAGAAAAATTAGGGTTTAGGGTACATGATTATCCTAGGATGTATTCTAGGCTTAATATGTTGCATGATATGTATGTGAAGGTTAACTACCCTACGAGACATGATTATGTTTAGTAAGATGATATGTATATGCATGGGATGTCTAAATGAAATGCTTGATTGGAAATCTTAAGGTTCCCTAGCATGTGATATTCGGCCAAGGCATGAACATTAGGGATTGTGAAGGTTAAATTACCCTACGAGACATGATTATGTGAGTAAGATGATAAGTATATGCATGTGATGTTTAAATGGAATGCTTGATTGGAAATCTTAATGTCCCTAGCAGGTGATATTCGGCCAAGGCATGAGCATTAGGGTTGTGAAGGTTGATTACTCCATGATGTATGCTATGCTTAGTATGATACATGATGTATATATATGTGATGCTTGTATGGGATGTTTGATGTCAAAGATCTAAGCTACCCTACCTTTGATTTTCGGCCAAACCCTAGGTTTAGGGTTAGGAAGGGTTAAATTAAACCATGAAGCATGTTATGATATGAATATGATTGATGTAACCAATTTTGTCATATATAAGTATGTTAAGTGGTTGAAATATGATGTATGTATGAGCATGCCTTATAGCCCATGGGGCACCCTTATGAAATTGCATGTGATATGTATGTTAAAATGCTTGAAAGGATACTCTACTAAGTATGGGATCAAGAGCACCCGTTATGTTGTGTGGTGTGTCCCTATGGGATCATGAGCACCCTTGAAGAGTGGTGTGTCCCTTAAGAGTGGATTTGGAGTACTCCTTAGCATATATGTAAAAGCATGATATGTATTTTACTTTGAGAGTTGTGTACCCGACTCGGAAGGGGGTCGTTAAACAAATCCGGGGTGCATGTTAACGTAAGGTCATGGCTCCGGTAGGACGGAAGGGTCCTGCTCTAATTGGTTGGTGGCTCGCTACCCCAATTCATTAGGGAACGCGGAATAGGTAACGCGCGATATGTGGTACACAACCGTGCCCAATATGATATGGATGTATTTTTAAGTAATACCATTATGAAATTGTTTTGAAAACATTCATTGAAACATTTATTATATGTGAAGGGTATGCTTAAGGTACTTTATACTGCATGTTTAGAAATTTTGATGTTTAGTATGCTTTGATGAACTTATGCTTATGATTTATTATGCGTACATGTTGTATTCTTTCGTATGGATTTTGCGAGTAGGACAGGATCCTTACTAAGCATTTGTGCTTACTAGTTTATGTGTTGTCTTATGCTGCAGATAAGGGTAAGGAACACTTAAACTAAAGGAAGAGGCAGGAGGCTGAAGATGTGTGGGGTGGTGGCTCGGGAAGAAAGATTTCTATATCTACATTATTATGCTTTTGTTAATGTTCCCTTGATAATGAATGCTAGTGATTAGAGTTGGTACTTTTGAATATTAGAGATTTCACTTGGATTACTCTTATATGTTGAGTTGAACTACTTGTGAACCTACCATGTTCTAATCATTAAAGCAAGATATCTGATTGACATGCACTGACTAACATACTTAGCACTGGTAAATATTACTTGGTAGTCTTAGTCAAGCATGCTCAGTACTTAGTCCTTGCCTTGTTGTTTTAAATTTTATGCTAGAGGAAAAAAAAATATGATTGATTGTACGTAACCCCGCCCCGAGTGTAGATATAAGGGCGGGCGTTACAAAACTTCTCAAAACTCTTTGGTAGATTGGAGGATGAGATCGACCTGGGTTTCCCTATCAATTTCTGCTCCAAGGATTTCCATCTCCTTTAGCCAAACCATCATTTTGAGAACATGTTCCCTTACGGGCATTCCCTCAATCATGGTGGTTGTTGCCAAGTTCTTCATGACCTCTTGCCTAGCGGCCCGATTATGATGTCCGAAGAGTTCATCGAGCTTGGATGTTTTATCACTGGTAATGGAAGAAGCCTGATGTTGATGACTCTGAGTCATCTCGTCTACTTCTAACAACTGCCTAAAATATTCCATCTCCTCTTCATCATTAATTATGCTAGGCTTCTCAGCACAGAACTCGACAAGATCACACTTGGATTCCTCGGCAGTTTCGACAAAGTCTAGGTTTAATTCCCAATCATTATTATTAAGGGCATTAAGTTGGTTTTCTCTTAGAATTAAATCAAGTGGGGCTAGATCCATTTTGAAAACACCTGAGAATCACAACAATCACACACTTTAGATTTCGAAAATAAATTGATTCCTCAAACAATAATTTTCAAAATCAACCAACACCTCACAACATCGAGAATTTCGTATGCCACGATGATGTGGACGTATACGAATTCTACATTTGTAAGAGGAGATTTTATCCATTAATTTTATTATCTTGTCAACCTAACTTTTTGACAAATAAGATTAATAGTTGGTCCTCTTCGGCCCTACAAATAATATCAGTGACTCCGATGGGGAGGATATTATTATTTGCATCTAAGTGTTTACCATTACATGATACTAAGAAAATTACCTCGGATTATGTGTCTTCTGATGGGGAAAATCACACGCTCCTAAATAATCTTCTATAATCTTGTCTGACCTAGTGATCCGTAGAACAAGCCCATCTAATGGGGAGGTAGGCACTCAGAGCCGACATGCAGACTTATTCGCATCACTTGTCAAATTAGTAATGGAGGCCGCGGGACCCTTAGGGTCCCTCTCCCACTTAGTTATTTATAATGAGGAATTTTCATGCACAGACATGACAAGCACATAAACCAACATAATAAACAAGAAAAATCCTAGATTCTTCCAACTATCATGGCCTTAGTCTCCAATGCGCCTCCAGTTGTGTTGCCACCTCGTCCACTCCTCCCTATCCATGCGCAAGCCTCCTTGAAGGGATCTCCGAGCCAAGATGAGAAGCTAATTATTTACATCCATCGATCCTATACTCCACGAAGGAGTGTACATATAATCTAGATCGAATGTAAATAAAAGCTCGGCTAAACATGTGCCATATTTAATTACAAAAATTAAATACCTATCTATCCTCGTCAACCTCGAGGATTCAATTAATTACAATAATACACAATCCAATCACACACAAATTATTTTAGCCATAATAGTTAGAATCTAGTGCCTGCAACAAAGAGTTAGCCAACGCACATCACATATTATCCAGGAAAAATAAAACATATGATAATGTACAAAAAAGTAACCGAATCCTAAACACACAAAACCGGAAACCTCAGCTCTGATACCAATTGATAGGAATAGCTCGGCGGGTTTCCTAAGCGAACACGGGGTCAAACATGAGAGACTTCTCCATGTCTATGGATTAAAAATTTAATCCGAATCGAGACCTATCTCCCAAATGATCATCTCGTCATCATATCAATCGATTCAAGTTACAACTTAGCCAAATTCAAAGTTTGAGCTTTGTAACTCGCCGAACCGATTGACCGCGAAAAAGATGATGAGCGGATCGCTGGTTTTTATGTTTATCTTTGGGGTCCATGACATAATTAATTATCATACAATTAATTGAAGAACAATTAACAAACAATGATAACTAATTAAACACCAAATAAAATAATAAAACAAAAGAAGGAGCCAAAGAGAGATATACCTCTTTTTACCTCGCAGTCTTCTACCGTATGACCCGCCCCTCTTGGACGTCGTGTGGGTGACGATCTACCAAGACTCAGAATCACCAAGGGTCCACCAATACCACCTTCTTCAGTCCCTTTCCACTTACCAACAAAAACCCTAACCTAGGGTTTTCGGCCGGCCACCCCTTCACCTCCACCTTGCGCCGCCGGCGACCACCAACATCCAAGGAGCTCCGGCTACAAGGGAGCTGAGGTGTAGGAGGATAGGAAGAGGAAGAAGAGGAAGAAGAGGAAGAAGAAGAGAGAAAAGATCTCTTCTCCTTCTCCACAAACCCGCCGAAACCTTAGCCTCCTTCAATTACGCCGACGCCACCAAGGGAGAAAACAACCCTGTTTTCCGGCCGCCGACCACCTCTCTGCCTTGCTCCTTGCTTGGCAACACCAAGGAAGAAGAAGTGATGAAGAAGGAAGAAGAAACAGAGAAGAAGAAGAAGAAGAGAATGAGAATTCTCTTCCTCACCGCCGGCGCCGCAATAACACAAAGAGATTGCCGCCGGCGGGTCTTTCTCCCTCTCTTCTTCCTCTTGCCGAACTCTCCTAGATCTGATTGAAGCTCCATGCCAAAGAGGAGGAGCTGATGGAGGTGGAAACCGAAGAGTACACCTCCTTCTTCCTCCCTTACACCCGACGCAAGAGAATCCCTAAGAGAGAGAGAGTAGAGAGGAATAGGGTTTTGGGATGTGGCTTTGGATGATTAATTATTGATTAATTAGCCTTGGTTTCATGACTCCCATGGGGTATATATAGGGCTACGATAGGGACCATGTGGAGGAGTTGGGTCTTGGCCTGCTAATGGATCCAAACTCGATCCATTAATGAAGAGTCATTCCACTAAAGGCCCCTTATTGAATTACCTCACCAACCCCCATATTTTCATATAGGCTCCACCTATTATGAGTACATCTATCTCCCCATGTTTGAGATATCGAATGCTCGTTGATTAATTTAAATTACTGATAATTTTAATTAATCAACCTCTAACTCCTTGACTAGTACCACTCAACCTTATCATCAATTTGTACCATAGTCCACTTGCATGATTTAACATGATGAACCTTATGAGCTAATCAAGGGGGCATCATCATCCCGACTCACTAGGACACGAATTCCGTCAATAATCAACGGAACACTATATAAATAACATTATTTCCAAACTTACCAGGCCTATTGATTTAACAGAATAAATCTAGCCCATTGGTAAATCAAAGAAACAATAATTAAGTACATGTGCCCGTTATTATATTGGGATTCAGAGCATGTACTCCATGATATAACCAAGCTCTGATCCAATTATGAAGTTAGTATAAATTGGATCACCTCTATTTTGGTCCTGCTCAATACACACAAAGTGCACTAGTGTAATTCTATGGTTAAGATAAACCACACCTAAATACACTACAACCATCCCGATATTTGTCCAACTTCATCTCTGTTGTGAGCCTCTTCTTATACTCTGCAAGGGACTGATAACATGATCTTCTGTGCGTCACCACACACCATGTTATCTACAATGCAAAGTATCAGACATTTGTGCATATACTATTATAAACATGCAACATGTGATTTTGTGTTTCTCTTTCAAAACGTAGATGTTCTTATACAAAAAGCAAGACTTTTAGTATACATCCTAATAGTTAGTGTTCTTGAAATATCTCGTTGCACCAGAGGTGGACAAATCATCAATGATAAAGGCTCTAGGGTTCCCCCTAGAGGAGAAAATCTTTCTCCAAGCCATGGAGCGGAGCCCCAAAGACAAAAATCCGTCTCCAAGAGAAGAGCCCCCATTTTATAGGGGGTGCACGGGCAGCGGCACGGGCCATGCCACATGGCAGGGCCCGGGCGTGCCTTGCCGCATGGCATGGCCTGGTCGTGCCTTGCCACATAGAATGACCCCACTGTGCCTTACCTTGGAAATAAGGCACGACCTCACCATGCCCCTTTCAGCGAAGCCGACACAACCAAGGCATGGGCCGTGGAAATTTCGACAAAGTTGGCCTGGCCAGGCCATGGCTACTGGAAACCTTTCGGTGAGTGGTGCATGGGTCGTACTGCCCTACATGGTCAGGCTGTCTGGGAGCTTGGATTTGCAATTTTGCTTCTAGCCTAGGTTCCAACTCCCATTTCGCTCCATTTTCGCTCCATGTTCACTCTAATTCACATTCTATTAATGAAAATAAGCAAGGAGTAGGTCTTTGGATAAAAAGAAGGGAAATAGCAAAGCATACAAAATAGGGTGAAATAACATAGAAGAGAGCTGAGAAAAATAAATAAATGAGCGTTAATAATAGTCTAAAAATGTGTCTATCCTAGCTCATCAATGACCACGATGAAGTAGCCCGACCCCTCTCCATCCACCCAAGCTGCAAGTGTCAACGCCACCACTTCTGAACTCTCTTCCTCTCTAACCCTTCTCCAGTCATGAGCAGAGGCCCTAGTTTCCCTGTGCATCAACACTGCCTCCCCTTCTTCTTGATGGATTCATCGCTGATAGTCATCCATCCCCACTGCGAGTTTGAGCCGATCGCCGACTAGTAGCCCCACCGTCGTATGATAATGTTGATGATCCATGCCGTGGTTGTGTTCCGTCCTCGCTGTTGTCAGAAGCCAGGTGTTTCCATTATCAGGTAAGATCAATGTAGTAGGATTTATATTGGAAAATTTTATGGTGGATATCGTTGATTGGTATGGGGATAAGTTATGGTATTTGATCGGTTTGTAGGTTTTGAATCTATCATGTTGGGGGGTGATGAATTACCTGGTAGTTTTGAAATTGTGGTTTTCTTATTAATACCATATTATTCATTTCAAAATTGATCATAGCGTTTTTGAACCTATAGTTGTGTTTATTCAGATGGGATCCATGGTTATGACATCTAAAGTTGTTGGGTATGGCTTGGCGGTTTCACAAGCAACCACGGGGTCGAACCTGAGAGACCTCTCTATGTCTACAGATTAAAAATTTAATCAGAATAGAGACCCGACTCCCAAACGACCGTCTCGTCGTCGTGTTAATTAACTCAAGTCACAACTTAGCCAAAACCATGGTTAAGGCCTTGTAACTTTCCGAGTTAATTAACCGCGGAAAAGACGATGAATGGATCGCCGATTTTTGTGTTTATATTCGGGGTCCATGAAATAAATTAATTATCACATTAATTATCAAATAATTAACTCATGATAATTAATTAAACACATGCATATGATAACAAATATCAAAGCAAGAAAGTCACATGAAAACAAGAGGAGCTACGAAGAAATATACCTCGCCTTTTACCTCACAGTCTTCTACCTTATGACCCTCCCCTCTTGGACGTCATGTGGGCGACGAGCTACCAAGACGCGGAATCACCAAGGCCACCAACCAAAACCTTCACAGCTATCTCTTCTTCCGTCTTGTGCAAACCACCCTAGCACCTAGGTTTTCAATCCGCAGCCACCTCCCCTTCTCATGGCATGCGCCAGCAATGACAAGGAGTTGAAGTCACTTGCGGCCCTAGCTCCAAGGAGAGGATATCCCAGCCGCTACCAACTAATCCTCTCCTCCACAGCTTGCGCCGGCGATCTCGACAAAAGGAAGAAACCGGCCACCGGGAGCCCTAGCTTCAAGAAGAAGGTGTCGTGGCCTTTAGAACCGATCACCTCCTTCCCCACTTGCTCCAGCAGCCACAACAGTGGCAGAGAGGTCCTCCGATGACCTGTAGCTTGAAGGAGAAGGTCTCCCGATTGGTGAAACCGAGCTCCTCCTTCACCACTACTACCGACGACCTTTTCTTCTCAACCGCAGGGAGGGAAGAGCTCCGACGACCCCTAGCCTCAAGGTGAAGATGTCCTGGCCCTAAGAACCGATCTCCTCCTCTTGCACTAGCACCGACGGCCTCTCTTTTCCTCCACCGTGGCTTCCTCTTCCCTTATGCGCCATGTGCCCTAGAAGAGAGAGAAAGGGAGAAAATAATTAAGTTAGGTTTTCTATGGTTGATTAATTCTTGATTCATGACTCCTATGGGGTATTTATAGGGCTAAGGTAGGGACCATGAGGAGGAGTTGGTTCTTGGCCCACTAATGGATCCAAACTCGATCCATTAATGGAGATCCATTCCGCTAAAGGATCCCATTGAACTTCCCCACCAACCCCCATATTTTCATATGAGCTCCACCTATTATGAGTCGTCCATCTCCCTGTGTTTAAGATATCGAATGCCCGATAATTAATTTATATTACTGATAGTTAAATTAATTATCCTCTTGATCCTTGATTAGTACCACTCAACCTTTTCATCATGTCAGAGCATAGTCCACTTGCAAGATTTGACATAACAATCCTTTTGAGCTCACCAAGGGGGCATCATCATCCTGACTCACCAGGACACGGATTCCGTCAATAATCAACGATACACCATGCAGATAAAATTATTACCTAACTTACTGGGCCTATCGATCCAACAGAATAAATCTCGCCCATTGATAAATCAAAGTAATAATTAATTAACTACATGTGCCCGTTATTATTGATAGATCGATCGGCGTGCTAGAGGGGGGGTGAATAGCACATTTTCGGTTGAATCTCTACAAGGTTATTAGCGCAGCGGAAACAATAATATGCAAAAGAATATAAGAACAATGCTAACAACAATACTTTACTTGGTATCCACCCAAATGGGTGACTAATCCAAGGATCCACGCACGTACACCACTTCCACTATGAAAAATCTCCTTCAGGTGGAGAAACCTTTACAGTGGTGGTCTTCCTCTTTACAGAATGTAGTAAATGGGAGAGAGGAAGTTGAGAAAGCTTTTCACATGAGCAACACTTTGTTATAGTACGGAACCGTACCGCTCACGTGCAAAAAGGTCCTCCTTTTATAGGAGAACAGGACAAACTCGCAGTCTGTCCAGCCTCGCACCAGTCGACTGCTCCTGGGGCAGTCGACTGGTCTAGCATTAATTGCTAGCCAACGACTAGCCAACGGCTAGTTTAGGGGTGTTACCAGTCGACTGGTAGAAGGCTGAAAACCTTCTGTGACTTTTAGCAGTCGACTGCCCTCCGGCCAGTCGACTGCCCTGCCTCTCAGCTTAGTTTCAGCCACTCCGAACCTTCTCCTTCACGTGTGCCTTCAGGTCCACTCCCTTGGCTCGCCTCTTGAAGTTATCTTCCTCTGGCTCTCGTCCCTCGGATGCGCACACAAGCCTTCCCTTGGCTTGTCTCCATGCCACCCTTCACGTGTGCCCTTGAAGTCCACTTCCCGGCTTGCCCTTGGAGTCCTCCTCCCTCGGCTCTCGTCCCTCATATTTGTTCACCATGTGTGATCCTCCAAGTCCTGCAAACTCAATCACACACATCAAATGCAACATAACACTCTAACCTTAAACATATTCACACACACACATCAAAACCATGATCTTCCAATCATTTTAGGGCTGATTGCCTCAACAATCTTCCCCTTTTTGATGTGTGACAATATGTTTAAGTTTAGAGATAAATAACAACCAACAATAATTGTAACAATAGATAGCAATTGAAAAAACATAAGACATAGCAAACCTAAGAGGTAACCTCCCCCTTAATCCATGTCTTCTCCTATTTTCAATTCTACTCATAATCCAAGTTAAGTTTCCACTTAACACTAAACAACATTAAAAATGTAAGACATATCAAAACCTAAGAGGTAACCTCCCCCTTAATCCATGTCTTCTCCTATTTTTAATCATCCAAGGTCTAAGTTAGACAAAATACCTCAAACCATCCATTTCAAGTTAAAATTCTAACTTAAACCACCCATTCTCCCCCTTTGACACCATCAAAATGATTGCCTCAAGCAACCCAACCCTGGGGCATCAAATGAGAGAAAGTTGGATTTCTGAAAAAGTTGACGGAATCTGAAAACAAGCGTGCCAGTCGACTGCCATGATACCCTGTCAGTGACAAATTCCAGGTTCTATGTCGAAATTCAGAAACCTCTATAAAAATCCAAAAAATTCTAAAAACTTGCAGACATGTTTGAAATGATATACTCTATCAAAGAAAAATATTAGTCCATATAAAATTTCAAACATGCATAACTTTTGATAAAAATCCAAAATCCTTGAAAACCACTAAGTTTTGTACCAAACTTACAATCTAATTTTGCAAGTATAAAACTTTTAAAAGCATGACAAAGCATATAAAGCATAAAATGATTTTCAAAGGTTTAAAATGTCCAACTATGATCTTTGGGCAAAGTGTCCATTAATTAAACACTTGCCTTCCCCATAGTTGGTCTAGTTTTCATATTTTGATACTTTTAATGATTCAACAATGTGCCACAAGCACAAGTGAATCAAATGTATCACCCTAGTGAATCAAGCACAGTTTTTCAAATCTAATATCCTAAAGTTCATCCTATACTTCTACAAAACACATTCCAAGGCCTCTTCTTAAGGATGTAAACTCTGATTCGGGAAGAGGCTTGGTAAAAATGTCGGCTAAGTTTGACTTTGATTCAACATAGTGTAGTTCTATGTCTCCCCTTGCCACATGGTCTCTAATGAAGTGATGTTTCACTTAATGTGTTTTGTTCTAGAATGGTGAATCGGATTTTTGGTCAAATTGATTGTAATTACATTATCACACAAGACTTTGACCTTGGTATAATGTAACTCATAATCTTCTAAAGTGTGCATGATCCAAAGGAGTTGGGAAACACACCCACCCATTGTCGCATATTCAGCCTCCGTTGTTGATAAGGCAACGCATGGTTGTTTCCTACTACTCCAACTAACTAAGGAAGAACCAAGAAATTGACACCCTCCACTAGTACTCTTCCTATCTAGCTTACAACCCGCATAGTCCGAGTCGGTGTATCCAATAAGATCAACACTAGGGGTTCTAGGATACTAAAGTCCGACATTGAGGGTACCCTTGACATACCTTAGGATACTCTTAACTACAACTAAATGTGACTCTTTGGCACAAGATTGGTATCTTGCACACATACCTACCGCAAAAAGTATATCGGGTCTACTAGCGGTTAGGTATAGTAAGCTACCAATCATGCTCATATATTGCGTAGAGTCCACCATTTTCCCTTCAAGGTCACTATCCATTTTCACATTGGTTCCTATGGGGGTAGATGCTACTTTAGTATTTTCTAAGCAAAATTTCTTTAACATTTTCTTAGCATATTTAGTTTGAAAGACATGTGTTCCTTCATTAGTTTGCTTGACTTGAAGTCCTAAAAAGAAGGTTAGCTCTCCTACAAGACTCATCTCAAATTCATCTTCCATACATTTGATGAATTCTTGTAGGAAGTCATTGTTTGTTGACCCAAAAATGATATCATCGACATACACTTGGGCAACAAATATGTCCTTATCCTTAGATTTTAGGAACAAAGTAGGGTCAATTGTTCCTCTCCTAAACCCCTTAGACACTAGAAATAAAGAAAGCCTTTGATACCAAGCCCGGGGAGCTTGTTTCAATCTATATAATACTTTTCTCAATTTGTAAACGTATCTTCGATAATTAGGGTCCTCAAACTTGGGGGGTTGTTCTACATAGACCTCTTCCTTAATGATCCCATTAAGGAATGCCGACTTCACATCCATTTGGTGAAGTGTGAAACCCATGTGAGCGGCATAGGCTAGTAGAATTCTAATAGATTCTAATCTAGCTACGGGGGCATAAATCTCATCATAGTCTAATCCCTCCACTTGGTTAAACCCCCTAGCTACCAATCTAGCCTTGTTCCTAGTGATTTTACCGTGGTCATCTAGCTTGTTCCTAAAGACCCATCTTGTGGTTACAATGGTGCAATCATTGGGCCAAGGAACCAACTCCCAAACCTCACTTCTCTCAAATTGATTTAGCTCTTCTTGCATGGCTAAGACTCAATCTACATCTCCCAATGCTACATCAATAGACTTGGGTTCTAATTGAGAGATTAAAGCTATTTGACTAGTTTGATCCCTAAAGTAGGACCTAGTCCTTACTCCTTGAGTGACATCACCCACTATTTGGTCAATAGGGTGATCTTGGTGATGTCTCAAGGGCCTAGAAGTTGTGGGTTCATTGACTACTTCTTCCTCGTCCTCTAGGGTACTTCTTACTCCCCCTAGATCGTTGCCCTCCAAATGTAGGTCTTGGATTTTTTGGGCAAGGGGTTGGACCTCTTCTATATCATTATCAATTGAGGCTTTTCTAGGGTAGGTATTTGTTGATTCATCAAACTTAACATTTGAAGACTCCTCAATCACTTTTGTCCTCTTATTGTAAACTCTATAACCCCTACTATTTGATGAGTACCCAACTAGAATTCCTTCATCGGCTTTTGACTCGAACTTCCTTATGTCATCTTTGGTATTTAAAATATAAACTTTACATCCAAAGACCCTAAAGTAGTGGACTTGTGGAACTCTCCCATTCCACAATTCAAAGGGTGTTTTTCCTAGGAACCTATGTACCAAAACTCGATTTTGAATATAGCAAGCGGTGTTAACCGCTTCGGCCCAAAGATAGCTAGGAAGGGAATATGCATTAAGCATAATCCTAGCAGCTTCTTGTAGGGCTCGGTTTCTCCTCTCAACTACCCCATTTTGTTGAGGAGTCCTTGGGCATGAAAATTCATACTTGTATCCATTTTCTACACAAAATTGTGTGAAACTTGAATTTTAGAACTCCCCACCGTGGTCACTCCTAATTCGGTTAATTTTGTGGTGTTTTTCATTTTCTACCCTTTTACTAAATCCTATAAAGATTTCTAGGGTATCATCCTTATGTTTCATAAAGAAAACCCATGTAAACCTAGAAAAATCATCTATTATAACTAAATAATATTTACTCCCTACAAGTGAGGGAGTACTATGACAATTAAATAAATCAATATGTAAGAGCTCTAATGGTAAAGTAGTAGTGGTTAGGGTTTTACCTTTGTGTGATGATATTGATTGCTTACCCTTTTGGCATGCATCACACAATTTGGTCTTCTAATACTTGATCATACGTAGCCCCTTCACCAACTCTTCCTTGGCTACTCTTGCATTGCTTCTCATGTTCACATGTCCAAGCCTCCGGTGCCATAACCACCCTTCTTCTTCTTTAGACATGAAACACTTAGCCAAATTGTTAGTAGCATAAACAAGATCAAGATAATATAAGTTTGCCTCTCTATACCCTTCTAATATGACATTATTTGATTCATTATATTTAATTAGGCACTTCCTATCATGAAATTCAACTCTAAACCCCGCATCACATAACTGACTCACACTAAGTAAGTTAAACTTCATATTTTTAATTAAGAGTCTATATGTATGGAAATTATAGGAGATACCTCAATGACGCCCCTACCAATAATTCTTAGTTTTCCACTATTTCCAAAGGAGACCATCCCTTCTCATAAGTAGCTAATAGTAGTGAATTTGCTCACATCTCCGGTCATGTGTCTTGAGCATCCACTATCTACTATCCACATGGTTGAGGCCTCCTTCACCTTCACCTATACAACATGGAAAACATACTCTTTTGGTACACAAAATTTTGATCCATAAGCATCATTTAAAAATCTTTTAGGTACCCATGCCCTCTTGGTGTTTCCCTTAGACCCTTGTCTCCTAGATGCACCAATCCTACCCGTGAGTGAGACAAAGTCCACTTCCTTTGTCTTTGGTCTATATCCTAATCCGGCCTTGTTATAAACAACCCTTTGGCTATTAATTATCATATCTAGGTTGCTAGAGCCTACTTGGAATTTCCTAAGTGCCTTTGTGAGGTCATCTACCTTTTTCCTATGTTCCCTATTTTCAGTTTCAAAACATGAAGCATGTGATGTAAGAGAACTAGCATGTAATTTGTCCTTATGTTTTGTAGATTCTACTCTAAGCATGACAATCTCATCTTTTAGGTCCTTAATCTTACTTCTAGCTTTAGCTAAATCCATGTTAGTGCTAGAAATGATCTTAACTAATGTAGAGGAGGGTAAGTGGTATACCTCACTTACCGATGATTCTGACTCGGATGATGATGAAGAGGTGCTCTCATCTTCACTGCTTGAGCTTCTTTCATCATCTGATGAATCTGAGTGGTCCATTGCCATGAGAGCAAAGTGCGAAACTTGCTCTTCTTCCTCCTCCGAGGATGATGGATCATCCCACGTCACCTTGAGGTTGGTGGCACCCTTCTCCTTTCCCTTCGACCTCTTCTTTTCACCTTTCTTCTTCTCCTCCTTCTTGTCATCTCTTTTCTTCAGTTGAGGGCACTCGTTCTTCATGTGTCTCTCTTGATGGCAGTTGTAGCAGATTATGTCCTTGGCCTTACCTTTACCTTTGGACCCTTTCCTAGCATATGACTTGTTAGAAAAACTTTTGAAAGCCTTACGTATCTTTCTTACCATGAATGCCTCTTGGTCGCTATCCATGGAGGCGTTGGACTCCTCTGAGTCGGATGGGGAAAGTAGACCACCTTCTTCTTCTCCTTCCTCTTCTTCTTCTCCTTTTCTGCAATAAAAGCAATACCCTTCTCTTTGGCCGAGACGTTAGCTTGCTCGTGCAGTTCAAATTCATAGAATAGATCATCTAATTTAACCATGGACAAATCCCTTGATAATTTGTAGGCATCAACCATGGATGCCCACAAAGTAGTTCTTGGGAAGGCTTGTAAGACATACCTGACGATATCTCGGTTCTCGATCTTTTCTCCAATCACGTGGAGCTCATTGATGACTTCCTTCACCCTTCCATGCAGCTGGCTGACAGTCTCGTTGCTCTTCATGGATAGGGATTAGAGTTGGGCCACGAGCAAGTCCTTCTTTGCTCTTCTGGACTCGTTTGACCCTTCGTTCAGTTCCACCAATTTGTCCCACAGTTCCTCGGCGCTCTTGAACGGCCCCACCTTGTTGAGTTGCTCCATTGAGAGCCTGCACTGTAGTGTGGTGGTGGCCTTGGCATTTGATTGCGCCCTCTTCATGACCTCTTTCGACCAGGATCTCATCGGTGTAAGTTCCCCTCTTTCATGACAGGTGCATCAAATCCATCTGCAATGCTAATCCAATTCTCAATATCGTTCATAAGGTAATACTGCATCCTACCTTTCCAGTAAGCGAAGTCGTTCCCGTCGAAGAAGGGTGGTCGTGCAGTGCTATATCGCTCTTGAAACGCCATTTCACTTGCTCTGGTTGACGGTGAGTTCTTCCGAAACGATCCGGCTCTGATACCAACTGATAGATCGATCGACGTGCTAGAGGAGGGGGGGGTGAATAGCACTTTTTTGGTTGAATCGCTACAAGGTTGTTAGCGCAGTAGAAACAATAATATGCTAAAGAATATAAGAGCAATGCTAACAACAATACTTTACTTGGTATCCACCCAGATGGGTGACTAATCTAAGGATCCACGCACGTACACCACTTCCACTATGAAAAATCTCCTTCAGGTGGAGAAACCTTTATATTGGTGGTCTTTCTCTTTACATAATGTAGTAAATAAGAGAGAGGAAGTTGAGAAAATTTTTCACACAAGCAGCACTTCGTTATAGTATGGAACCGTACCACTCACGTGCAAAAAGGTCCTCCTTTTATAGGAGAACAGGACAAACTCGCAGTCTATCCAGCCCCGCACCAGTCGACTACCCCTGGGGCAGTCGACTGGTCTAGCATAAATTGCTAGCCAACGGCTAGCTAACGGCTAGCCAACGACTAGTTTCGGGGTATTACCAGTCGTCTGCCTCTGGGCCAGTCGACTGGTAGAAGGCTGAAAACCTTCTGTGAGTTTTGGCAGTCGACTACCTCCGGCCAGTCGACTGCCCTGCCTCTCAGCTTAGTTTCAGCCACTCTGAACCTTCTCCTTCACGTGTGCCTTCAGGTCCACTCCCTTGGCTCACCCCTTGAAGTCATCTTCCTCTGGCTTTCGTCCCTCGGATGCGCACACAAGCCTTCCCTTGGCTTGCAACCATGCCACCCTTCACGTGTGCCCTTGAAGTCCACTTCCCGGCTTGCCCTTGGAGTCCTCCTCCCTCGGCTCTCGTCCCTCAAATTTGTTCACCATGTGTGATCCTCCAAGTCCTACAAACTCAATCACACACATCAAATACAACATAACACTCTAACCTTAAACATATTCACACACACACACACATCAAAACCATGATCTTCCAATCATTTTAGGGCTGATTTCCTCAACAATTATTTAGAGATCGTACTCCATAATATAATCCGAGGTCTAATCCAATTTATGAAGTCAGTATAAAATTGGATGACCTCTCTTTTGGTCCTACTCAATGCACACAAAGTGCACTAGTGCAATTCTATGGTTAAGACAAACCACACCTAATTGCACTACAACCATCCTGATGGTTTGTCTAACTCCATCTCGGTTGTGAGCCTCTTTCTTATACTTCTGCAACAAACATGATAACATGATTTTCTATGCAACACCATGCACCATGTTATCTACAATGCCAAGTATGAGACATGTTGTGTATATACTAATATAAATATGCACCGTGTGATTTTGCGATTCTCTTTAAAATGTAAATGTATTCTAACCAAAAGCAAGACTTTTAGTATACATCATAACAATCTCCCACTTATACTGAAAGACTTTGTTGTTATCAAAATATCATACATCTGACCCCTAGACCTTTCACCTACCTATAAGCTCTCGCTACTAAGGCCTTAGTGAAATGATCTCCCTAGGTCATCCTCTGATGTAATGTAGGCAACAACTGCTATTCCTTACCAAGGTGGTACTTGCACTCTATGTGTTTACTTGCTTTATGGACTCATGATTCCTTCGAGTTTGCAACTGCACGATTTTGATCACAACAAAATGTGATAGTCTTGAGCAAACCAGGAATCACATCGAAGTCCATCTTGAGGTTCCTGAACCATGTAGCTCTTTTAGCTGTCACTGAGACTGCCATCCATTCAGCTTCCATGTTAGAGTCCATCACGCAGCCGTTGCACGACACTCTCCCATACAATAGTTTTACCTCCTAAAAGTAAACACAAAACCCCAAGGAATACCTATATTTACCCCTTATCTTGATTGGAATTCTGTATCCATATAACCCACAGGATACTGATCTGCCCGGTTAACTAGCATATCATCCTTAGTTCTTCTCAGGCACTAACATATGCATTTACCGCAATCCAATTGTGACGCCCGCCCTTATATCTACTCTCGGGGCGGGGTCACGTACTATCATCCGTATAAATTTTTTTTCTTCTTAAAGTACTAATAACAAAGTACTAAGCATGCTTGTTTAAAACTAACCTATAACATGATAGGTTCAACTCATAATAAAATCAAGTATATGAGTAATCCAAGTGTAACATTCATTACTAAAGAAATGTTAACATAAGCATAATATTGTAGATATGAAGATCTTTATTTCCCGAGCCACCACCCCACACATCTTCAGCCCTCCTGCCTCTTCCTTTAGTTTAAGTGTCCCTTACCCTGATCTGCAGCATAAGACAACACATAAACTAGTAAGCACAAATGCTTAGTAAGGATCCTGTCCTACTCGCAAAATCGGATAACATAAAAGATAAGAGAATAAATCACATTCAAGCATGGTAAGTGTTTAAGCATGTTAAACATCTAAGCATATTAACTTCATAGGAAGGTTTCTTTGAAAACATATAAACATAATACTTGAATATAGCATAATCATTAGGGCCCGGCTTGTACTTCATGTTTTGCGCGCGCCCCTAAATAGGAACGAGGTAGCTAATCCCGAACCACTAGGGTTTACTAGGCCTTCTCAAAAGTCCTTCAGCCTAGTATCATAATCATTTGACTCGCTTTAAGAGTCTATAGTACAAGCCATTACAAAATAAAATAATTATCATGTTCTTTATTTTCATAAAATATGCTCTTAGTCCCAACCTTCTAGGGAAGCATTCTTTAGGCCCTAAGCCTTCTTCGTTCATGCCCTACAAGGCTCATTCTTATGCATATGAATGCATCCATAATCATGATAACTAGCCTAGTATAAAGCATGCATTTCATAAGGGTGCCCCATGGGCTATAATGCATGCTCATACATAGATCTCCATAATCATGATAACTAGCCTAGTATAAAGCATGCATTTCATAAGGGTGCCCCATGGGCTATAAGGCATGCTCATACATGGATCATAACTCAACCACTTAACATATTTTATATATGACAAGATTGGTCACATAAATCATATTCATATCATAGGAAGTGGTAGCATGCTTCATGGGTAAATCAAATGGTTCCTAACCCTAAAACTAGGGTTTTGGCCGAAAGTTAAGGGTAGGGGTAAATTAGGTTTTTGACATCAAACATCCCCTACCAATATCCCACACACATATATATATCATGTATCATCTTATAGCATGCACCATGGGAGAAAAACAAGCAACCCTAACCCTAATCTAGGGTTGGCCGAAAGTCATCACTAGGGAAGTCCAAGTTTTCCAATCAAGCATTCCATTTGTTCATCACATGCATTCACATATTACCTCACTAACATAATCATATCACTTAAGATAATTTAAGCTTTATAAACCTAATATTTCATGCTTGGCCGAATATCACACATGCTAGGGACATTTAGTTTCCAATCATTGTTCCATTTAAACATCACTTGCACATACATACCATCATAGAAATCCTAAGTATATCTCATAGGGTACATCCCATACAATCATCACATATCATATATAGCATGCATCATGGGAATAAAGCCAAGCAACCCTAACCCTAAACTAGGGTTGGCCGAAACTTGTAGGATGGCTAGGCTAGGTTTTTGACTTCAAACATCCACACAAGCATTTACACAAACACCTTGCCTATACTATTAAGCATGGATATATCATAGGGAAAATCATACCACCTTATACCCTAATTCACCTAGGGTTGGCCGAAACTTGTAGGGTAGGGTAGGCTAGGTTTTTGACTTCAAACATCCACACAAGCATTTACACAAACACCTTGCCTATACTATTAAGCATGGATATATCATAGGGAAAATCATACCACCTTAAACCCTAATTCACCTAGGGTTGGCCGAAACTTGTAGGGTAGGGTAGGCTAGGTTTTTGACATCCAATCTTCACACAAACATTTACACAAGCACTTTATCTACACTACTAATCATGGACACATCATAGGATAGCAAGCAACCCAAAAGCCTAACCTTTCTCCTCTTGGCCAAAAGTTGTAGGGTGGCTAACCCTACTTTTTGTTATCACAACATGATGGGAAGTCATCATACATATGTACCCTAAGTCCCAAGGGTCTCCTCATGCATCAAAAAGTAGCCAAGGCCTCCCCTTAAGGGGGTGGCCGAAACTCACCTAAAGGGAAGACTCCCTTTTTCCAAAAGCAAAACACAAAGAAAACATACATTAACCATTACACTGCAGGCGAGGGGATACTTACATCCTTTCACTTGAATTTCGCCTTCCCTAGATCCTTAGGGTACCCTTGGTTGAAGGAGAAGTGAAGGTTCCTTCTTGCTAGAACTTCTCTAGACTCCTTGGCCCTAATAGAGGGCAAGATCCTTGGGAGCCTTCTTCCTTCCAATCCCCTAGGGTTAGAACCCTAGGGTGTGCCTTTTTCGAAAATGGAAAAGAGAGAGGAGGAAGGAGGAATTCGGTGGGGAGAGAAAAGGAAGAAGAAGAGGAAGTTACTCACACCTCTTCCCTCTCTTATTTATACTTTTCTCATGAAAAGACATGTCTCTTCACTATTACACGCTTAACAAGCATGTTTCTTATTCTCTCAACAAGAAACAATGCTTGGTGTAGTGGTTAAGACATGGAGAGTGCAACTAGGAGGTTCAAGGTTCAATCCTTGCTTCCTCCCTTCTACCTCTTCTTTTTATCACAATTTGCACTAATCCATATCAAAGCCCTTTAAGCCAAGCCTATCATGAAATTTCATAATATTAATAATATTTCATGAATTCATAATATTTCATAAATATTATTTCATAATATTTTTAATATTTCATATTCATGAATCTATAATATTTCATGAATCCCATAATATTTCATATTCATGAATTCATAATATTTTCTAATATCCATGATACTATTTCATGAATTTCATAATATTTCATATTCATGAATTCATAATATTTCTTAATATTCCATAAATATTATTTCATAATATTTTTAATATTTCATATTCATGAATCTATAATATTTCATGAATCCCATAATATTTCATATTCATGAATTCATAATATTTTCTAATAATTTTTCCTGAATTCATAACATTATTTACATAATATTTTTATAATAATTTTCCATGAATCCAAAATATTATTCACATAATATTTCATAATGAATTCACAATATTATTCACATAATATTTCATAATGAATTCACAATATTATTCATGGTGAAATTTTGGGGTGTTACAATCCTACACATCTTATAAAAAGTTCGTCCCGAACTTTAAACAATTCCCAGGTACTCAAATCGTAAAATTGGGGTGTTACACCAATTTCCTTGGCCTAGGTTACTCCAATATCTATTATCCATGCCCACGGTACAATAGATATTTGGTCTTGATTTTAGCATACATGAGGCTTCCTATAGCTGACGCTAAAGGAACCGCCATTACCTACTCTATCTCCTTTGATAATCTAAACATATCTCTTTAGATAGAGTAGCTCCAATACTGGAAAGTTCCAAACTTTTCTCAGAGGTATCCATGCTAAAATAAGTTAGGACAATGTCTTTTATGAAGCTTGGGATAGACACATCATCCTTGTTTGGAGATCCCTTAGATCTTTGATCCCCAAGGATGTGTCTTACTATTCCCAAGTCCTTCATAATTATTTGGACAACCATACCCTTATGTCTGACAATATTCCGTCATTATTGCCAACCAACAGAATATTATCTATGTATAGTACAAGAATACCACCACGTATCTGTCACATTACTTACCTACACAAATCTTATCTGTCCTTTGAACAATCCACATGACTGGATTTTTCTCATCAAAGCGGATGTTCCTTGTCACAGGTATAGGGATCCGGTTCATGTTCACCGAGGAGCCAGTCCATAGACTTTCCAAGAACAAGAATCCTTTAGGTTGAGTAATAACCCTCCCACTATGATAAGGTACCCCTTGTGTATCTTCTGTGACACGAGGTGCAGTGCCTTGTGGTATTCCCTCTTGTATAGTTGGTACTAAAATTAGAATGCCCCTTATTTAATTTACTCAGAGTAACTCTACTCATGGGCTTGTGGTTTATTTCATAATCCTTTTCCTAAGAATCAGTCATTCGTACCAACGAATATCCTCTGATCTTTAGGAATACTAAACCACCTTTTGTTCCGACAACCTACGAACACATGCACTATATTCCAACTTATTAGTGTCTCTCTTCAGCACATGTGCTAAACTACTAATAATCTGAACATGTCTTAGACTAAGCTTTCGCTTAGTCTACATTTCTATGGTTTTTGGAGACTACTGACTTAGATAGAATCAAGCATATATATCGTCGTATCTAGGGCACATCCCCTTGAGCAAATATGGCTAATCTCAGAGTGGCTTATTATCTTCCTAACCATTACCTTAAGAGACGTTCTTCCTTCTGTGTGTTGCACCGTTCTGTTGGGGCACACCAGGTGCAGTGAATTTGGATCAAATCCCAATTACTGATAAGTAAGTCCTACAACTATCCCTAGAGGTACTTGCTACTACGATCTAATCATAATGTCGCCATACTTTTACTTTGATGTATCTCCTCATCTGACTTAAATTCTTTGATCTTATCAAAGGAATTAGTCTTGCGGTACATCAAGTAAATGTTCTTTGACCCTTGAATAATTGTTTACAAAATAAACAGAGTCTTCAAAGTTACCACTATTCTAGATAGACTAAGGATTTATACTTATCGGCTTGAACCAATTCCTACATATCTTTGACTCTATGCCCCCAGGCTTAGAAAAAAAGCCTCTTGGTCTTTCTAACCATCCAAATAAGATTCAAAGATTTTAAGAAAGACAAGCCTTCCACCACCAATGAACCCAAGGGCTCGTTGGCTATCAACCTTTGAATCCCACTAAAGGTTAATAAGACCAAGACCTAGAGACAAAATATATGTTTAGTTCTTCTTGGAAGGAACCTTTCTCTTACTTTGGTTAGATGATAAGCTATTTAATTGCATTATGGGAGCTTTTGGTTTTTAAAGATAATTGCCTATCTATGCACTTTAACAGATAATCCTTCTATTCTACTTTTATCAAATAAAAGCAATAAAATATCTTATTCCAGAAACTGAACAAAAGTTCTTTCCAAAAATTAAGTACATAAAGACAATTTCTATAAAACCAAAACTATATCATCCTATGCTAAAGACATGAATGAACAAATAAACTCTCACTGCAAAAGTCATCTCCATAGCCAATCCATGTAGTCAGTAATATCCTCCTCAGCTAGCCATCGGGTTTCCTGGAACCCCTACACAAAAATGCAGACATGATTAGTGGCATCCGTATCTATACACCAGGTACCGGTAGATATCACCGCTAAACATGTTACAATGACAAAAGAAGAAAATATACCTGAATTATTATCCTGACGGCGGGGATAGTCCGCCTTCCAATGTCCTGACTGCTTGAACATAATGCACTTGCCTTTCAGCTTCTTCATGCATCTCTGAGGTCCCTGTAATCCTGCTACTTTCTTTGCTCCAGTATGTTTCTTCTTCTTCTTTCCTTTCGGTTTAGAAGTGGAAATCTCTTGAGCAATGAAAGTCTGTGAAAGAGAAAACGCCTCTGCCGCCTCAAGTTCTATCAGAAGTTCTGCCCACGAATATGAACGCTTGTCCATATTGTAGCTTAGGCGAAACTTCTCAAAACTCTGTGGTAGAGATTGGAGGATAAGATCAACCTGGGTTTCCCTATCGATTTGTGCTCCAAGGATTTCCATCTCTTTCAGCCAAGCCATCATTTTGAGAACATGTTCCCTTACAGACATATCCTAAACTAGGATGGTTGTTGTTAAGTTCTTCATTACCTCCTGCCTAGCGGCCCGATTACTTTGCCCGAAGAATTCGTCGAGTTTGGATGTTTTATCACTGGTAATGGAAGAAGCCTGATTTTGATGACTCTCAATCGTCTCTTCTACTTCTAACCATTTCCTAAAATATTCAAACTCCTCTTCAGTATTAATCTCGCTAGGCTTTTCTGCACAGAACTCAACAAGATCATGTTTAGATTCCTCGGCAGTAGAGACAAAGTCCATTTTTAATTCCCAATCCATATTGTTATTAGGGGCATTTATTTGGTTCTCTCTTTCTATTAGAACAAGTGGGTCTAGATCCATTTTAAAATTCCTGAGAATCACAAAAATCACACACTTTAGTTTTTGAAAATAAATTGACTCCTCAAAATAATAAATTTCCAAAAACAACTAACACCTCAAAACACCGAGAATTTCGCATGCCATGTTAGTGTGGACGTATACGAATTCTACATTTGTGAGAGGAGGTTTTACCCATTAATTTTACTATCTTGTCATCTTAACTTTCTGACAAGTAATATTAATAGTTGGTCCTCTTCGGCCCTACAAATAATAGCAGTGACTCTATTGGGGAGGATACTAATATTTGTATCTAAGTGTTTACCATTACACGACACTAAGAAAATTATTTCCGATTATGTGTCTTCCGTTGGGGAAGTATACACGCTCTTTAATAATTTTCTATAATCTTTTCTAACCCAGTGATCCGCAGAACAAGCCTATCCATTGTGGAGGAAGGCACTCAGAACCGACACGCGGGCTTGTTAGCATCACTTGTTAGATTGTAATAGAGGCCGCGGGACCCTTAGGGTCCCTTACCCACTTAGTTATTTATGTTGAGATTTTTCACATGCACACACACACGAGAAGAACATAAACCAATATAATAGACAATGAAAAAATCCTAGATTTTTCCAACTATTATGGCCTTGGTCTCCAATGCACCTCTAGACGTGTCGTCACCTCGTCCACTCCATCCTTTCCATGCGCAAGCCACCATGAAGGAATCTCCGAGCCGAGATGACTAGCTTACTTATTTACATCCATTGATCCTATACTCCACAAAGGAGTGTACATATGATCTAGATCAAAAGTAAATACAAGCTTGTCTAAACAAGTGCCATATTTAATTAAAAATATTAAATAATTTATTTAGCCTCGTCAACCCCGAGGATTCAATTAATTACAAAATACACAATCAATCACATACAATAACCATAATTGCCATAATAGTTGGAATCTAGTGGCTGCAACAAAAAGTTAGCCTACGCACATTCCAAAATTATCCAGCAAAAATAATGTACATGATAATGTGCAGAAAAATAACCGAATCCTAAACACACAAAACTGGAAACCTAGCTTTGATACCAGTTGTTGGGTATGGCTTGGCGGTTTCACAAGCAACCATGGGGTTAAACCTGAGAGACCTCTCTATGTCTACGGATTAAAAATTTAATCCGAATAGAGACCCGTCTCCCAAACGACCGTCTCATCGTCGTGTTAATTAACTCAAGTCACAACATAGCCAAAACCAAGGTTAAGACCATGTAACTTTCCCAGTTAATTAACCGCGGAAAAGACCATGAATGGATCACCGATTTTCGTGTTGATATTCGGGGTCCATGACATAAATTAATTATCACATTAATTAACAAATAATTAACTCATGATAATTAATTAAACACATGCATATGCTAACAAATATCAAAGCAAGAAAGTCACATGAAAACAAGAGGAGCTAGGGAGAAATATACCTTACCTTTTACCACGCAGTCTTCTACCTTATGACCCTCCCCTCTTGGACGTCGTGTGGGCGACGAGCTACCAAGACGTGGAATCACCAAGGCCACCAACCAATACCTTCACAGCTTTCTCTTCTTCCCTCTTGCGTAAACCACCCTAGCACCTAGGGTTTCAATCCGCAACCACCTCCCCTTCTCATGGCATGCGCCGGCAATGACGAGGAGTTGAAGTTGCCGGCGGCCCTAGCTCCAAGGAGAGGATATCCCAGCCACTACCAACTGATCCTCTCCTCCACAGCTTGCACCGGCGATCTCGACAAAAGGAAGAAACCGGCCACCGGGAGCCCTAGATTCAAGAAGAAGGTGTCGCGCCCTTTAGAACCAATCACCTCCTTCTCCACTTGCTCCAGCAGCCACAACAGCGGTAGAGAGGTCCTCCGGTGACTTGTAGCTTGAAGGAGAACGTCTCCCGGTTGGTGAAACCGAGCTCCTCCTTCACCACTACCACCGGCGACCTTTTCTTCTCAACCGCAGGGAGGGAAGAGCTTCGACGCCCCCTAGACTCAAGGTGAAGATGTCCCGGCCCTAAGAACCGATCTCCTCCTCTTGCACTAGCACCGGCGACATCTCTTTTCCTCCACCATGGCTTCCTCTTCCCTTATGTGTCGTGTGCCCTAGAAGAGAGAGAAAGGGAGAAAATAATTAAGTTAGGTTTTCTATGGTTGATTAATTCTTGATTCATGACTCCTATGGGGTATTTATAGGGCTATGGTAGGGACCATGAGGAGGAGTTGGTTCTTGGCCTACTAATGAATCCAAACCCGTTCCATTAATGGAGATCCATTCCACTAAAGGATCCCATTGAACTTCCTCACCAACCCCCATATTTTCATATGAGCTCCACCTATTATGAGTCGTCCATCTCCCCGTGTTTATGATATCGAATGCCTGATAATTAATTTAAATTATTGACAATTAATTTAATTATCCTCTTGATCCTTGATTAGTACCACTCAACCTTTTCATCATGTCGGACCATTGTCCACTTGCAAGATTTGACATGACAATCCTTTTGAGCTCACCAAGGGGGCATCATCATCCTGACTCACCAGGACACAGATTCCGTCAATAATTAACAACACACCATGCAGATAAAATTATTACCCAACTTACTAGGCCTATCGATATAACAGAATAGATCTCACTCATTGATAAATCAAAGTAATAATTAATTAATTAGATGTGCCCGTTATTATTTCAAGATTTTGAGATCGTACTCCATAATATAATCCGAGGTCTAATCCAATTTATGAAGTCAGTACAAAATTGAATGACCTCTCTTTTGGTCCTACTCAATGCACACAAAGTGCACTAGTGCAATTCTATGATTAAGACAAACCACATCTAATTGCACTACAATCATCCTGATGGTTTGTCCAACTCCATCTCAGTTGTGAGCCTCTTTCTTATACTTCTGCAATGATCTTGATAACATGATCTTCTGTGCAACACCATGCGCCATGTTATCTACAATGCCAAGTATGAGACATGTTATGCATATACTAATATAAATATGCATTGTGTGATTTTGCAATTCTCTTTAAAATGTAAATGTATTCTAACTTAATGCAAGAATTTTAGTATACATCCTAACAAAAATATGGTTATGATGATCGGTGATCCGATCTTGTGCCAAAATTGTCAACTATATGGTATTTGATTATTTACACTGGCTCTAGGTTGCATAGTGCATGTCGATCAGAAGAAGGATAATAGGTTACTTAGGGGTTAATAATGGGTTAATCCTAATTTAATCAAAGTATTGGGTTAGTGGGGATAATTGAGGATTAGGGTTAATGAATGTTTCGATTAAGGATTTCCCTAATTGGATTTGGATTTAGGTTTAGCTATTTGGCTATAGTGGATCATAGCTATGGTTTGCATGCTATGCCTCAGGGTTATAATTTCGAGTTGAAGCAGACACTCGGATGTTAAGACACTCATCGTGATCTACAGATAAAGACGGGTATTTCTTCCTTTGCCTCTGTAGTTTATTTACCTTGGTGCATGAATTATTATTACGGGTTAGGTTGTTTTACTTTGACTCTACTCGTATTTTAACTGAACTTGATGCTTACCTTTTTGATCTTGGAGATGATCTGTTTATATTCATACACTCTCAACTTTGGCTATCTATACTCTATAATGTGCACACATGTATGGTATGTGTTGGTGCAGGCAGCACCTAAGTCAATCCTGGGTTTTGATAATGACAAAGGGTTCAGAAGTTAAGGTGTTATTGTGATCTAACATGTTTACTGAGTGTGCAGGAAAAGTCTTAGGTACACTAGGCAAGAAGTCCTAGCAAAGGGCTGGGCAAAGAAGTCCTGGTCAATGATTGGGCAAGAAGACCTGACCGGAAGTCGGGCAAAGATGTCCTGGTCAAGGACTGGGCAAGAAATCCTGGCAAGGGGCTGGGCACCGAAGACCTGACTGGAAGTTGGGCAAGAAGACCTGACCGGAAGTTGGGCACGAAGACCTGGTCAGGTGGATTGGGCAAAAGTCCAACTGGAGGAGCCGGTTGGCAAAAGGTAAACTCTCCTGAGATGAGTAGGTGAGGACGCGTTCCCCGTCGAGGGAACAGTAGGCATCAGTTCGACCTAGGGTTCCATTTGGGAGACCCGAAGTCAGAACCAAGAAAGCTACGGCTTTAACTAATGCTTGGTATGTTTTGGAACTAACCTAAGTTGCAGGATCGAAGGACTGGTCGTTTGCAAGTGAGGTGCCTCACTGGGCCTAGGCGCCCGAATGGACTCAGGCACCCGAATGGGCTCAGGCGCCCGTATGGATACGAGCGCCCAAATGTGAAGGTAAAATCCAAAACACAGCCGCGAAGCCTCTGAACCAAAGCAGTTTTGGCGCCCGTGAGGTCACGGGCGTCCCCATCAGCTCAGGCGCTCAAGTGGAGGTGGATAAGCGCTGACCGAGCCTGCGGATATGGATTCACGCAGGGAAGGCCACGTGTTAGGCACCCCCATTGTCACAGGCGCCCGTATGAGCACTATAAAAGGGGGTGCACCCCCAAGGCTTCGACAACAATTGCTCTCTACTCTCCAGACACTTTCGCTCAAGCGCTGCGCCCCAGCAATGTTCGATTTCGAGATTCCAGCGCCGACGACAACCCTCTGCTCCGGAATTCGATCCACCTCGGGCGTCGGTAAAATTTCAATTTATGAAAGTGTTGTTATTTAAATTTTCAATTGTATAACTATACTATCATCTTTTAAAAACTTTATCGAAATAAAATTGCCCAAAGTAAACGATCAAGGACCGTGGGCCTTGGAGTAGGAGCCAACCGCGACTTCAAACCATGTAAAAAACGACTTGTGTTCTTGTGTATTTTGTCATTTTCCCTGCGCATTTACTCTTCTACTCCGAAAAATTTTACAACGATATTCACCCTCCCCTCTATCGTTTTCTTCGATCCAACAAGTGGTATCAGAGCGGGTGGCACAAATTTGGTGCAACCACCAATTTGAGAAGTTTTTTTTTCGGATTTTACAATTTTTTATTTTATTTTTTGAATTTTTCTCGTTAATCGAGATTGGTGCAACACCACTTGATCGTTTTTCACTTCTATTAATTTTCTTCCGCACTACTAATCCAAGACCAAGTCTTGGGACGAAGTTTCTCTGTTTTTCTTATTTTTTCAGAAAATTATTATGTCCATGCAAGAGGGTTTCAGCACAGCCAGACCACCGCTATTCAGTGGAGAAGACTTCTCCTACTGGAAAAGCCGGATGGAAGTCCACCTGAAAACTCAAGTGAATATGTGGATAATAATCCAATCTGGCCTTGAAATCCCCAAGAATGCAGAAGGAGTGGCACAACACTACTCGGAATGGGATGCCTCTCTGAAGAAAAAGATTGAGGCTGATGCTAAGGCAACCCAGACTCTGCAGTGCGGACTAACCAAGGAAAAACTGAACCGGGTGGGTCCTTTCAGCAGCGCCAAAGAATTTTAGAGCAAACTGATTGAGCTGCACGAAGGTACCGCCGACACCAGAATCAGCAAAAGGGATCTGTTGCTGAACAGACTCTACACAATAAAGATGAATGAGGGCGAATCAGCAACACAGCTCCACGCCAGAATCCAGGAGCTGATGAACGGTCTGCACACAATCGGTCACAAGGTCGAGAACCGTGACCTAATCAGGTATACCTTAAATGCTTTCCCAAGAAATACTCTGTGGGCATCTATGGTAGATGCTTACAAGGTTTCTAGGGATCTTTCAAAAATTAAATTAGATGAACTGTTTTCAGAATTAGAATTACATGAACAGACTAACTGCACTTTGGTCGAGAAAGGTATTGCTTTTCTTGCAGGTAAACCTCAAGGAAAGGTAGCCAAGAAAAAGCCTCAACCTGCACCCAAGTCTGACTTAGACTCAGACTCAGAAGATAGTGAAGGGGATCGACCCAAGATGGTGCGGCTAGCTCAGGACTACTACAAGGAGCTGAAGCATCAAACCAACAGAAGGAAAGCAAGCCGACGAAAGGAAGATCCAGCTAACATTCAAAGACCAAACCGAATGTTACCTGCTACGAATGCAACAAGAAGGGACACTACAAATCAGAGTGCCCAATCTAAAGGAAGCCAAGAAGACTCAAAGGAAGAAGACTCTTCAAGCCACGTGGGACGAATCTTCCTCCAAAGAAGAAGAAGAGGCCCCATAGTCAAATCGTCTCGCCTTAACCACTTCGGAAGACATCGACACTGGATCGGAATCGGAGCCAGACGATGGAAGGCTCACAATTTCGGAGAACGACCAAATAACGGTAAGAGGTTATTCCGAAATCGAGTTATCAAAATTAATAGCGTACTTATCTCGTAACTTGGCGAAAGCCAAAATTCGGGTCGAATCCCTCCGACAGAAAGTAAAACTCCTGATAGAGGAAGCTTACTCTAGATCCTTGATCGAGAAGGTTCAAGAAGGAACCTCTACTCAAGTTTAAAAGCTTGAGAAAGAGAACTCCTCCTTGAAAACTCAAGTCAAGGAGCTAAGAGTAGCTTTAGAACGATTTACTTTGGGTTCCAAGGGTCTTGACATGATCCTTGGAAAACAGAAGTCCGTTCTTAATCGATCTGGGTTAGGGTATCGAATCAAGTCGAGACAACGGTCATATTATGCTGTATTGAACCAATCAAGAGCCAAAGTTCAAGCATGGGTACCCAAACATTGCTTAAACAACCAAGCTGGACCAAACCAGTATTGTATCCCCAAGGACAAGATTCACATCTTGCCTAATCATTATCGTGGCTTTAGTCAGGGGGAGCCAATTTAAAAATAATTTTCATAATTAGATAAAAATTTTATTCCTTAATTTTAATTGCATGCTTGATTGTTTATTTATTACTGCAAATTATTATGTTTAGACATAAGACTGGTTAGACTAAGGACTGAAATGATTTAATTGAAATTTGAACAACATAGTATTGGGTGGAGGTGAGATGATAGTACGTTAGGGAAGCCATTTTGGCGGAACTAGCCGAAGCTATCGATCCAAGACCCAAACTAGTTAGACCAAAATCATTCAAGGAGTAACTTGAAGATGAATTTTCAATAAAAGGCTTTGTCAAGGAAAGGGTTGATGATCCAATAAGGTTATGGCCAAAGAAGGCCTAGTGTCTCGCCAAGACCTGGAAGCCAATTATTGAAAATCAAATTCACTTTACTATTGTCAGATTTGAATCTAACACAAATTTCAATTAATCTTAGATTCAACCACTTTTTAAATAAAATTAAAACTTAATTGTTTTTAAAATTAATTCAACTTTTCAAAATTAATCATGCTTTTCAAAATAAAATCATTATTTCTGTTAAAACCTGTCTCACAAAACCCATAAGGTTAACATGATTGATAACTCTAGATTGGGTGAGACAGATTAGGTTGTGAAAATCAATTTAAGCTATCCTTAATTCTAATTGGATCCAAATCAATAAATACTTTATGTGTAGGAACATAAAGATTTGGACCAATGGATGTTGGATAGCGGATACTCCAGACACATGACTGGAGACAAATTGAAATTCACCAAACTCAAGTTCAAGAACCTAGGCTCAGTAGCATTTGGCAATAATGCTACACTCAAAGTCATTGGGTCAGGTAACATTGAACTCAAATCCGATTTTGTGATTAAAAAGGTACTCTTGGTTGAGAACTTTAAATTTAATTTGCTTAGTATAAGTCAATTATGTGATACCGGCTATGTAGTTACCTTTACCAACTCTAACTGCCTAATTAGAAACCTTCAAGACTCAGAAATCATGCTTAAGGGCACTAGGAAAAATAATGTTTATACTATCAATTTACCCTTAATACCTAAATGTCTCTTAACTCAATTAGAAGAATCCAACCTCTGGCATAGGAGATTAGGTCACACTAACGTTAGACTAATTTCAAAAATTACTCAACTTGGTCTAATTAAAGGAGTACCAAAAATTAAGAACTATGAAAACATAATATGTAATTCATGCAACCAAGGTAAACAAACCAAGTCTAATCACAAGTCAATCCAATCAGACCTAACTTAAACCACACTTGGGCTCCTGCACCTTGACCTATTTGATTCACATGGAGCCAAGTCACTAAGCAGAAACCGGTACTGCTTAGTCATTATCGATGACTACTCTAGGTTTACTTGGGTTAGGTTCCTAAAAACTAAGGATGAAACCCTAAACCTGTTTGTTGACTTATGTAAGAGAATTGAAAATCAAAATGATACCAAAATCAAAAGGCTTAGGAGTGATCACGGGGGAGAGTTTGAGAATCAAAGGTTTGACGAATTTTGTAGAATAAACGGGTATGTTCACGAATTTTCGTGTCCTAGAACCCCCTAGCAAAATGGGATAGTAGAAAGGAAGAATAGAACCCTATAGGAAGCCGCTAGAACCATGCTTAATGAATTCAACCTAGCCAACCAATTTTGGGTAGAAGCAATAAGTACGGCTTGCTATATCCAAAATAGGGTCTTAATCAACAAAAGACATAATAAAACTCCATATGAGCTATATTACTATAGACTGCCAAACTTACATTACCTAAGGATTTTCGGATGCAAAGTACATATCCTAAACACCAAGGACTACCTAGGTAAATTTTAGTCTAAGTCAACTCCAGGAATATTCTTAGGATATTCAACAACAAGTAGGGCCTATAGGGTCTACAATAAACTAACTAATAAAATTGAAGAAACAATGAATTTAATCTTTGATGAGGAAACCAATCCAAAACCTGATAATCAAAACTTGAACCCATCAAATATTGATCAAGAGGAAAACGATCCACTTGTTGAACCATCGGTTGAACCACTAGTTGAACCGCTAAATGAAGTGACTCTCGAACCAACTACTACATCAACTGAATCAATAATTGAACCAACTCAAATAATTGAACAAAACACTGAACCAAACCATCCAGCCAGACCTGAGGCTGAATCAAGTTCTAGAAGAACCAAGAAACCCAGACTTAGTCACCCTACTGATCAAATTATGGGTGATCCAACCTTAGGAGTTAGAACTAGGTCTTCCTATAGAAATCTTAGTCAGATCGCACTAATTTCAAAAATTAAACCTAAGACTATAGAGGAAGCCCTACCTGATCCTGATTGGATCATAGTGATGCAACAGGAATTAGCCCAATTTTCGAGAAACCAAGTCTGGGAACTAGTACCTAAACCTGAGGGCAAGTCTATTATAGATACTAAGTGGGTATTTAGGAACAAACTAAATGACCAAGGAGAAATAGTCGGAAACAAAGCCCGCTTAGTAGCTAAAGGGTTTAGTCAAGTCGAAGGGTTAGACTATGACGAAACCTATGCCCAGTAGCCAGACATGAGTCTATTAGAATGCTGTTAGCATTTGCAGCCTATAGAGGATTCAAACTTTACCAAATGGACGTTAAGTAAGCCTTTCTAAATGGGTTCATCAAAGAAGAAGTCTATGTAGGACAACCCCCCGGCTTTGAGGACCTAGAAAAACCTGACTATGTCTTCAAACTTAATAAGGCACTTTATGGACTAAAATAAGCACCTAGGGCATGGTATGAACGCCTATCAACTTACCTTATTTCTAAGGAATTTAACCAAGGACAAATTGATTCAACTCTATTTGTTAAAACCTTAGAAAAAGACATTTTCATTGCCCAAATCTATGTTGACGACATAATTTTTGGATCCACCAACTCAAACTTTTTAAAAGAATTTGTAAATATAATGGAAAACGAATTCGAAATGAGCTTAATTGGTGAGCTCAACTTCTTTTTAGGACTACAAATTAAGCAAACTAGGGATGGAAATTATGTTCATCAATCCAAATATGCTAAGGAGTTAATAAAGAAATTTAAAATGGATAACTCTAAAAGCATAAGTACCCCTATGGCCACAAATGTAAAAGTTAATAGTGACCCTGAAGGTAAACCTGTAGACCTTAAGCTATATTGAAGTATGATTGGAAGTCTACTTTACAGCTAGCAGACCTGATATCCTATTCGCTGTAGGAATGTGTGCTAGATACCAAACCTGTGCTAAGGAAACACACTTAGCAGCCCTAAAAAGAATACTTAGATACATTAAGGGCACTCTAAATGTAGGGATTTGGTATCCTAGGACCTCAACTTTTGACTTGTCAGGATGCTCTGATTCTGACTATGCTGGATGCAAACTAGATAGGAAGAGTACAAGTGGAGGCTGCCAACTTTTAGGAAATAGTCTAGTCAGTTGGTGCAGTAGAAAGCAACACTGCGTAGCTCTATCTACAACCGAAGTAGAATATGTTACTTTAGGAGAGTGTGTAGCACAACTCCTAGGATAATGCACACTCTTAAGGACTTCCAGCTTAATTACACCCAAACCCAAGTCTACATTGATAACATAAGTTCAATTAATCTAACTAAGAACCCAGTCCAACACCATAGAACAAAACATATAGAGGTGAAACATCACTTCGTAAGGGATCATGTAGCCAAGGGTGAAATAGTCCTTAAGCATGTAGACTTAAAGTCAAACATAGTTGATTTCTTCACCAAACCCTTACCTGAGTCTGAGTTTAGATCACTAAGAAGGCAGTTAGGGTTATGCTTAGTAGAATAGGACTGCTCTACTTGTGTTTTTATAAAAACTACTTTATTTCCTAAAATGTTTGAAAAATCATTTTTTCTAACTTAGTTTTATTGAAAAGCTTACCCCCTTCAAAACTAATGCTCTTTTTCGCAAATGAACATAGCTTGGGCCCTAACCCTAGAACTGCATGCACCTATAGATTTAGAAGCCATCATCTCACAAGCACCTTAGGATACTTTTGATTGACAACATAGACTGGGGTTGAGATGCTTAGGTCTATGCCTTGATTCAAGATGCTTTAAGTCAGTGCATCTGCAGTAATTGGGTCAATAAATACCAATTGAACAGTAATCAGGTTAAGTGTCAAGCTTAAAAATCTAACTTGATCAGATCACTTAACTTGATTAACCTAGCAAAAGCTACTGTTTATGACAGTTAGTAAGTAGCTAACTGGGTTAGACAGGACCCGAAAGAGAAAATCTAAATTGATTTGGTCCAGTTTATGCTTAGAATTGGTTCAATATAGAACTTTATTTTCTTTACTCTATTTCTTTGCTATAATTTTTTTTTGATATATGGCAAAGGGGGAGAGAAAGGAAAGGAGAGAAAAAAAAGTTTTTTAATTTTTTACAAAAACTTTTATCTCCTTTTTCAAAAAGTAAAGTAACGAAAATACTTGTTTTCAAATCTGAAGCATCTTCAAAATTTAAAATTCTTTGGAAAATTTTTTAAGTGTTTAAACTTAAAATTCTCTTGGAAAATTTTCTAAGTGCTAAACTTAAAATTCTTTTGCAAAATTTTCTAAGTACTTAATTCTTTGGAAAATTTTCTAAGTGTTTAAACTTAATTCTTTGGAAAATTTTTTAAGTGTTTTAACTTAAAATTCTTTTGGAAAATTTTCTAAGTGTTTAAACTTAAAATTCTTTTGAAAATTTTTCTAACTTGAAAATCTTTTTGAAAATCTTCTATGTGTTGAAAACCTGAAAAATCTTTTTACTTTTTGGATAGACAAGGACTTAGAAATGTTTCAAAAACCCCACGTATTTTTGAAAAACTCAGGGGGAGAATTTCTTCCAGGGGAGGAAATTAAAAACCTTTTACATTACTTGTTTCGTTAAACTTAACTTTTTGAACCGTGTTGCCATAAATAAAAAAGGGGGAGATTATTGGTGCAGACATCACCTAAGTCAAACTTGGGTTTTGATAATGGCTAAGGGTTCAGAAGTTAAGGTGTTATTGTGATCTAACATGTTTACTGAGTGTGCAGGAAAAGTCCTAAGTACACTAGGCAAGAAGTCCTGGTAAAGGGCTGGGCAATGAAGTCCTGGTCAAGGACTGGGAAAGAAGACTTGACTGGAAGTCGAGGAAAGAAGTCCTGGTCGAGGACTAGGCAAGAAGTCCTGGCAAGGGGCTGGGCACCGAAGACCTGACTGGATGTTGGGCAAGAAGACCTGACCGAAAGTTGGGCACGAAGACCTGGTCAGGTGGATTGGGCAAAAGTCCAACCGCAGGAGCCGGTTGGCAAAAGGTAAACTCTCCTGAGAGGAGTAGGTGAGGATGCGTTCCCCGTCAAGGGAACAGTAGGTGTCGGTTCGACCTAGGGTTCCATTTGGGAGACCCGAAGTCAGAACCAAGACAACTATGGCTGTATCTAATGCTTGGTATGTTTTGGAACTAACCTAAGTTGCAGGATCGAAGGACTGGTCATCTGCAAGTGAGGTGCCTCACTGGGCCTAGGTGCCCGAATGGACTCAGGTGCCCGAATACGGGCGCCCAAGTATGAAGGCAAAATCCAAAACACAGCCGCGAAGCCTCTGAACCAAAGCAGTTCAGGCGCCTGTGAGGTCACGGGCGCCCCCATCAGCTCAGGCGCCCAAGGGGAGGTGGATAAGCATTGACCGAGCCTGCGGATAAGGATTTGTGCAGGGAAGGCCACGTGTTAGGCACCCCCATCGTCACAGGCGCATGTATGAGCACTATAAAAGGAGGTGCACCCGCAAGGCTTCGACAACAATTGCTCTCAACTCTCCAGACACTTTCGCTCAAGCGCTGCGCCGTGGCAAAGTTCGATTTTGAGATTTCAGCGCCGACGATGACCCTCTGCTCCGGAATTTGATCCACCTCGAGCGTCGGTAAAATTTCAATTTATGAAAGTGTTGTGATTTAAATTTTCAATTCTATATTTGTACTATCATCTTGTAAAAACTTTATCGAATATAGAATTGCCCAAAGTAAATGGTCAAGGACCGTGGGCCTTGGAGTAGGAGCCGACCGCGACTTCGAACCAAGTAAAAAAGACTTGTGTTCTTGTGTATTTTGTCATTTTCTGCTGCGCATTTACTCTTCTACTCCGAAAAATTTGACAACGATATTCACCCCCCCTCTATCATTTTCATCGATCCAACAGTATGTACAATACGAGTTATCTTGTGGGTTATGCATGTGTTGTAGTATATATATATGGGCATGGTGTACTTTTGGGTTACCATCTTGACGACTTATATTTTGTTGGGTATATACATGTGATGTTGATTATTGGTGTTATTAGTTATAGTACATGATGCTTGGTGGATACTTGTTAGGTTTTATTCATACCTTTTGGTATATGTGATTGTTGAATTATAGTTCGAGTGATACTCATGTTTGCCATGTTGTTAGTATTGATGATGACTGTGTTGAGACATGGGTACTAACATCTTGCTGTAGGGATCTATAAGCAAAAATATTTAAAATCGCAGCGGATATAATAGATCCCACTAGTGATCCATTCGAAAGAAAACTCATACAAAGTTAATTTACAAATTCCTATCGTATAGGTATACTTTTGGTGCGCACCCTTCGCTTATCCAGCTTGTCCAAAGGTATGCCGGATCTCTTGTTCAAGTGTCCGTGCCTGTATGTGTATCCACATGAACACGATCTCTCAAGTTTCGGAGAAGAATCGCCTTTGTGGTGCTAGCCACAAGAGGAGATTCACAAAACAAGAAGGAGAGGGAGAAAAGGGATTTTGGCTAAGAGAAGGAAGGGAAGGAAAAATGACAAGTTCATCATCCAAATAACAAGAAAAACTCTTTTATACTCATCCCATGAATATGAAGAGATTTTTTCCCTTTAGCTTCCCTCCATTAATGCCAATAAAAGAGTACATTTTCTCATGTAGAGTTTCAACTTCTCTTCATCCAATGAAGAGAAACTTTTCATCTTCCTCTATTATTAATTTATTAAACATTTTAATGAATTAATAAGTCATTCAAATGTGGTTGAGTCTAATTTAAAAGAGTCTAACTCAAATTAGATCTCAATCCCATAATCCAATTGGATTCACTTGAGTATAACTCAATTAATCCAATTCGGATCAAATCTTAGTGAAACTAAGATCAATTAATCTCCGAAGCATCATGTTTTTAATGTGTGACCCAATAGGTTCTCGTAACGTTGGCAATGTGTCTAAACCACTTTAGACACATAAGCAATGAGCGGCATCTAGCAATGCATCATTGCTCCCAAGTAACGAGAAAGTTGAGATCCGACTTAACTTCCGTGACTACCACAATATATGACCTTGTCCATCTATCCTTGATATCTAGATTGACCAATGAGGCATAGACTGTATCATCCTTAATCAATCTTTGTGTTTCTTGATCCTCGAGTAGACTCACTCAAACAATGAGTTCAATATCTCATATTGACTCATTTGAGCATGACCATGCGTTTTAGTAGTCCTACTCGATCAAGGGGCCCACAGATATCAATCCTGTAATATGGGAGGGATAGATTTCATCTACATCACTCACATCCCTCCGCATAATTCATTATATACCCAGTGATCGCCTTTATAGTCCACACTGTTACGGGTGACGTTTGATGATACCAAAGTACATAACTCCTTATGTAGGGAACCGTAGTGACTTCAGGTTTAAGAACTATTCATACTAATAGTCACATGAGAAAGTTTATGACGCTCATATGACAATCTATGAAATTTTTGATGGGTATCCCCTGTTGGGACCGGGTGCATGTTGACATGGATGCGGGTTCATAATTTCAAAATTAATTACGTGCAGTGGAAGGTTTAGCATAAATAATTTCTCTAAATCATTTAACCACACATCTAAGCATGCAATTTTATCTTGTGTAGACATGATCATATATTTGAAATTTTGCAGAAACATACACTAATTTACGTATTACCTCGTGTAACTCGAAAGAAGGGACGAGATCCAACCGTAAGCGTCCGTTAGAAGCTCCGCCTCTATTCGCGTCCACGCCGAGTATCTTCGGGATGACTTCGCAAAGACACATGTTTCGTTTTCTCGAGAACTACTAGATTCTCCGAGAATGTGATGAGAAAAACCAAGAGAGAAGTCGAAAGACTAACCTCAAATGGATAGCCGGAATCAAAATTCCGGCGAAGCAAAAGAAGAGGCTTGCAGCAAAAAGATCCTTGCGGCAAAAAGATCCTTGCGGCAAACTCTAATTCCGGCAGCACCTTCTTCCGGCCAAGAGATGGTCGGAGCTTCCTTCTTCGGCAGCAGGTGGTGGTCGGCAGGGAAAGGGCAGGGGCGGCCGGCTGGTGCTCCTTCTTGGGGCTGGTTGGCGCACGGCAAGAAGGGGAGAAGAGAAGGAGAGAAAGAGAGGGAGAGAGCCTATGCCTTCATCTCTTTTTATTATCACCCAAGCCTTGCCTTGGGTCCTTTATATAGTGGCCTCTCAACCATCAAGCCTCTCAAATATGGAATAACTTATTCCATCATGCCAAGTTTGATTTTATATCATGGTTAAAATCATATTTTAATTCATGATAAAAATCAATCAAGTCTCTTCTATGGAATAAATTTCCTTATCATGGTAAATCAATCCATGATTGATTTTATAAAATAAACCAATCCATGGTTCATTTTAATTTCCATGAAAAATAAACCAAACCTTGGTTTATTATATAAAAATTTATATCATCCATAATTTTATAAAATAAACCACACTTGGTTTATTTTATAAATTGAACCAAAAACTTGGTTCTCTCCCTTTGTTGTGGCCGACCAAGCAAAGAGGATGGAGGCCCTCTTTGGCCGGCCCATCCAAGCCACGCCCCAATGAATTAAACTTATTTAATTCATCTATTAAGTCTTGAAAAGACTTAGCCATTTTACGCTTCCGATGCGTCTCTGAAAAATTCAGATTCGACTTATCGTTTGGCTCAACCAAACCTTATCTCTCTTGATTGGAAAATCCAATTTTCAACTTGTTTTAAATCCCTCGGATTACTCGTAGTGCGTGTGACTAAATTGGCTTTCGATTTATGTTGGCCGTTTATAATTAATCAATTATAGAACGATCATGAGTGGCACCTAGTAGTACATCATGATCCCCAATTAATCGAAAGATCAACTGTTGACCTCAGAAACAATTCTGAAACCCTTCAGCAGCTATAATGAATCGTGCCCCGTTGCCTTCACCATCTTATACCCACTTGGTTCAGGACATGGTCTATGTGTGTCAGTCCCCACTAGGCTGACTATGTCACACCTAGCCCAAGTAACGTTTTCTCGTCCTTTGAATTCTAATTACTCTCATGTATTTAAGAGATTCATACGAACATGTCATGCTGTAGCCAGAGGCTTCGAGTAACAATCCGACGATAGGCCTCGGGTATACATCTCCTCGCAAGGAGTGGTGAATCCTTTGTAGGCTGTTCAAACATCTTCGGGTACTTTGGCTTATACCCAATCATCCTGGGTCCACACCTCCTTGGAGATGCTTGCTTAAGATATCAAAGTATAAGTCTCCATGACCAAGATGACTTGAACACCACAAGTCAAAGGAATATCGCACTTAAGCTGCAGTAAGAACTTCACTGACATATCTATATGTAGACTACCATATGAAGTTTTACAGCCAGTCACTCCAATGAACTAGTTCCCTTAACTAGCATTCATGTTTATCTCCGGACATCTCAATGTCACTAGCCAGTGAGAATCAGCTGATTAGAGAATAACCCATGCTAGTCTCAACAGAATTGATAGTGTCCGTATTTATCAATTCATCGACTAGGGACAATTTCAATACTTCACAATTGCACATGTAGAGATAATCACTAGTTGTGAATTCATCACAAATTCTCTCATGCTGTGAATTGTATTGCGGACATTCAGTAAATGAGTTTAAGATCTCAATCAAATACACAAACATGTATACTCAAATAGTGAATATTCATTTATTAAAATAAATGATTACAATCATAAGGCGATTGCCTTGGACGATTCTCTCATATCACTAACAAACTCCCACTTGGCCTAATGCCAATCGCTACGGTACCCAATACCACAGGCTCTAACATGACCCTCAAACTTACTTTGAGGCAAGACCTTACTTAAAGGATCCGCTAAATTCCTTTTAGTGGGAATTTTCTCAATTTGTATATCATTCCTACTTATAATCTCTCTGATCAGATGATAGCGGCGAAGCACATGTTTGGATCGCTGATGAGACCTTGGTTCCTTTGCTTGTGCAATAGCTCCATTGTTGTCGTAGAAAACCAGTATTGCTTCATCAATGATTGGAACCACACCAAGTTTTGAGACAAACTTTTTGATCCAGACTGCTTCCTTTTCTGCTTCCGAAGCTGCAATATATTCCGCTTCTGTGGTAGAATCCGCTACGGTGTCTTGCTTGGAACTCTTCCAACTTATTGCACCTCCATTTAAAATAAATACGTATCCGGACTGAGATTTGGAGTCATCCTTATCTGTCTGGAAACTGGCATCTGTATACCCACGTATTACCATATCATCTTCTCCATATATTAGGAACACATCCTTAGTGTTTCTTATGTACTTGAGGATTGTCTTGACAGCCGCCCAATGATCCATTCCTGGATCAGACTGTTATCTGCTTGTGACGCTTAGAGCATACGATACATCGGGCCTAGTACATAACATAGCATACGTGATAGATCCTATCGCGGATGCATAAGGAATCTTATTCATGCAAATCCTCTCATCTTCTGTGCGCGGACACATAGACTTCGAAAGGTTGATCCCATGCCTGATGGGAAGGTAACCTTTCTTGGATTCCGACATGCTAAACCTTTCTACCACTCGGTCTATATATGTAGACTGCGAAAGACCAAGCAACTATTTTGATCTATCTCTATAGATTCTAATCCCTAGGATATAGGTTGCTTCTCCCAGGTCTTTCATGGAGAAAGTTTTGGACAACCAAATTTTAACTGACTGTAAGACTGATATATCGTTTCCTATAAGTAATATGTCATCGACATATAACACTAGGAATACGACTACACTCCCACTAATCTTCTTGACCACACAAGGTTCATCAGGATTTTGTGAGAAATCAAACTCTTTGATTGTCTCATCAAAACGGATGTTCCAGCTCCTGGATGCTTGCTTTAGTCCATATATGGACCGTCGAAGCTTGCATACTTTGGTTTTATTAACCGATGTGAAACCTTCAGGTTGTATCATGTATACATCCTCAAGCAGGTTTCCATTAAGGAAAGTTATTTTCACATCCATTTACCATATCTCATAATCATAATGAGCTGCTATGGCCAGGAGCATCCAAATGGATTTAAGCATAGCTACTGGCGAATAGGTTTCGTCATAATCAATTTCTTGTTTCTGACGATATCTTTTGCCATTAATCTAGCCTTAAAGGTAATAACATTATCTTCCATGTCAGTTTTCTTCTTGAAAACCCACTTGCACCCTATGAGCTTAATCCCTTCAGGTGGGTTAACCAAGTCCCATACTTGATTTTTGTACATGGAATCCATTTCCGACTTCATGGCTTCAAGCCATTTATCCCATTCTGAATTTTTCAGAACATCTTCATAACTGATAGGTTCATCATCGTTAATGAGTAACACGTCGTTCGATTCACTTATGAGAAATCCGTATCTCTTTGGAATATTGTGTGTCCTATCAGTCCTACGAAGAAGTGGTGTTGTTTTAGGTTCAACTGATAGCTCATCATTATGAGTTATTGGTTGTGGGTCTAGACTAGGTGTCTCTGTAATGTCTATTGGAGTTTCTTGAACTTCTTCAAGTTCAATGATACTCCCACTATTTTCTTGTAAAAGAAATTCTTTTTCTAGAAATACAGCATGCCTTGAAACAAACACCTTTTGTTCCAAGGGATGATAGAATTGGTAACCTTTCGTTTCCTTAGGATATCCGATAAATAGATATTTATCAGACTTAGCATCCAATTTGTCTGGTACAGTCCGCTTTACATAAACAGGACAACCCCATATCTTTAGGTGAGATAAATGAGGTTTCTTACTATTCCACGTCTCATATGGAGTAGTAGAGACTACCTTGGTCGGGACTCTGTTTAGTAAGTAAACAACTGTTTTAAGCGCATAGCCCCAAAAGGATTTTGGAAGAGTTGCATGATTCATCATAGATCTAACCATGTCCATCAAGGTTCAGTTACGCCTCTCAGATACACAATTATGCTGTGGTGTATATGGCAGAGTCCATTGAGACAATATCCCATTGTCCCTAAGATAATCTTGAAACTCTTGACTTAAGTATTCACCACCCCGATCGGATCGAAATATCTTAATACTTTTGCCAAGCTGTTTCTCTACTTCACTTCTGAACCTTTTGAATTTCTCAAAAGCTTCAGATTTGTGTTTCATTAAGAACACATACCCGAATCGTGAGTGATCATCGATAAAGGTAATGAAGTAGCTATAACCTCCTTGTGCAAGAGGTGACATTGGTCCACATACATCAGTATGTATTAGACCAAACAATTCTCCCACTGGTTTACCTTTTCCGAAAAAGTGTAATTTGGTCATTTTGCCTTTTAAGCATGATTCGCATGTATCAAATGAACCGGGTTCAAATAATTTCAGAATTCTACATCGGTGTAATTTGGTCATGCGTTTCTTACTTACATGGCCAAGATGACAATGCCACGTATAGGAGTTTATTTGATTATCTATTCGAGCACGTTTGTTGCTAACTTCGATATTGAAAACGTCACCGGATAAATCTAACATGTAGATACCATTGCATAAAGTTCTAGTCCCATAAAGAACACCATTTAAAGTTATGTAACAGTAATTGTTACTAAAAATTAAATGATAACCCTTTTCATTCAAGCATGAAATAGATACAATGTTCTTTATTAATGAAAGAATAAAATAACAATTATCCAATTCTAAGACAAGTCCAGTAGGGAGCTTTAGCAAATATGTTCCGATGGCAACAGCAGCAATCATTGCTCCATTTCCAACTCGTAAATTCGCTTCTCCCTTGACGAGTCTTCTTCTATTCCTTAGCCCCTGTATGTCATTACATATATGTGAGCTACACCCAGTATCAAGTACCTAGGTGTACGAGGAAATAGAGTGACATTCAATAACGAAGATACCTGAAGAGGATGGGGGCATCAGATGCATTCTTCTTCAAGGACTCAAGAAAAACCTAGCAGTTTCTTCGTCAGTGGCCCTCCTTGCCGCAGTGATGGCAAGTGCCTTTTGGAGCCTTTTCAATCTTTTTGGCCTTTTTCTTCCTTCCCTTATTTTGTTCTTTGGGCTTCCTCTTAGAGCCTTTCTTTGAGGAATCAACTAACAGTACCGTCTTCTGATCCAGCTTTACAGAAGGCTCTACAGTCTTCAGCAGGTTAAGCAACTCAGGAATGGTAGTCTCCAGTTTGTTCATCCGATAGTTCATCATAAACTATGAGTAACTCTTGGGCAAACAATGCAGAATTAAGTCAATACATAGTTCGTGATCCATTGCAAATACGAGTGTGCCTAGTCGCTCAATGTACCCCAACATCTTCAACACAAACTATGAAACAGAAGTGCCTTCCTGCATCTTAGAGGTGAAGAGGAGTCTGGAGACCTCAAACCTTTCGGATCTCGCCTGCTCGTCAAACAGCTCATG